>JBCAUI010006828.1:0-10153 GCA_038406195.1 Haplosyllis anthogorgicola
ATCATTTAGTATAACTTTTGTGAAAAAAGGCAATGGCACTAAAAACTGCTGTGAGATATAAGAGCTTGAAGTGGATACTTTTTTGCGGGAAAAAGTGACATTTTCAAATTTCCAAAAACAATGACACAGAGTTTGGTTCGATTATTGCTTGAAGGTATAAACTGCAATTGATACGAAACTAATTTTAATGCATTGCTAAAGAGTCATACTAAAGACCTAAAAAGATTTTTAGTTTTTAGCTGCCATATTGTTGATATTCTGATGATCTGAAGTGAGACATTGATGGAAAATCCCATGCCGGGGCCTGAAGTTCCCTATACTGGGGCCCTAAAAGTCAATGGAAATTCCCTTAGGGAAATTTTTAAACTTGGAAAAAACTTACAAAACTTTGTAGACAACTAAATAACAGTTCCTAATAGCATATTCTGCAAAAAATTGGATAAAAAATGTGAATAAGATCCTCAAAAGTGAATTGGAAGTTTGGGGCCCCATTATAAACACACCTGAAAAAAGGCGAATATTTAAAATTGACTTCAGAGTGTTATTTTACTCTAAAATTAAAATTCAAAGTATAGTCATGTAGCCTGATAGTTGTAGCTTTTATCTCTAATTTTCATTTTCAGATTTAGCAAATACAAATTGGCATAAAATTGAATATCTTGAAAGAGCCCTACTCTAGGAACCCCTAGACCCCAGTATGGGAACCCATGCCCTACACCAGGGCCCTGCAAAATGTTTTTGAAAAATAGATATTTTGATATAAAATTATTATTTTGTTAAAAAACAAATTTAGGATGTTTTAGCTGTTGGTAATTAAGATTGATTTAAAAACAAAAATTGGAAAAAAAATGTAAATCTGAACAAAAGATTTCCAACATTGGGCCCCGCTATGGGCTACTATACTATAAATGGCCTCAGCAGCTATTCATAGATGTAAGCACTCTTGAAAATATTGCATAATTCCAGAGAAATAAAACATTTTGCTTGCTGGTTTCGATTTGGGGACACCCACTCTAAGATGTAATTAGATAGTGAAGTATGACAGTATTGAATCAGTATTGATTGCAATTAGTTATAATAGGTGTTTTACATTCACAGTAGGTCTGAATGATTTGATGTGTGATCAGTGTAAAACCAGCCCGCTACTTATGTTCCACCTTCTATGCTCATGTACACATGTTGCTCCTTCGCTGTACACGTGCAAATGAGAGTGCTCGTCCCAAGTCATTGTACATTTAGTAACCATTTATCTTCTAATGTCTGATGTTCTTCAATTAATGTCTGAATATTCTTTATTGCAAAAGATGTGAATGTCAATTGTATTTGGTCTGGTGTTTCCTCACTCCTCTGTGGACCTATAAAAAGGACAGATTGTGCATGCATTACTCATTTGCTTTGGTTTTCTCCGAGAGTGAGGACCTTTGTAGACACATTCAACTTGTAAGAAGTTAATGTTGTTCAAACGACTTCTGGTTCAAGACTGAAGAATGAAAACCCCCTCTTCAATTATGTAGGGGCCCCAGAGAGTATCCCAATACCAGTTCACAGAAAAAATCAGTTGATACCAAGACCGATGGTTGGTGATAGTGGTGACGTCAAATGAAGGAATTAACTTCATTTCAAATGTAACACCTCAAGCTCCAGCAAATGTACCCTTGCAATACCAAAGAGAAATATTTACCAAACATGACTGCAATTAAATATTAAAATAATCATTAAATAAAGGAATTAAAGCGAAAATTCGATAATTTCTCCAGTGAAAAAGCAGCTTATACTATCCATATACTGCATAGAACACATAATCAATACAGAAAACACAAAAGAAACTCATCAATACTATGATACCACAGCTTCGATTCATTGCGTTGTTGTGTGTATGTGCTTATGCAGTGTATGGCAATACAGCTTCTAAACCAAAACGGTCCTGCTGAGCCTCCATGCCTGCACATGCTGGTGTGGTAGCAGCAATCAAGAGCAGCTTTTGAAACTTCGTTGAAGCAGAACGACCCAGCCAGGATAAAGGTTTATCGACTGTCACAGCTTCGTTGAGCATCGTCTACCTGCAGCTTTGGAGCCTTTGCCACTCCACTGGGTCGCTGTTTGATAGGAGGAGAAGGATTCAGTCAGCCAATTTAAGAAGACGTAAATTGAACATTGACAGAACTTGAGAGGTTGTACTCTAGTCACCTGCAAGATGTCGGTGTTACTCACAGCGTCGAGGAAGTCGGTGCAAAAACCGAAAAGTGCAAAACCAAAGAAACCAAAGAAAAGGTATGTGAAATCTGTAGCTCTCCTTGACAACTGCAAATGCCATAGGTGGATGAATGCGCTTAATAATCAATCGTCACTTATAATATTTGTCTTACAGCCTTCATAAAAGTTTCCTCCAGTACACTGGGGGCTAGTATGTGACAAGAAGTGTGAACAGGTAAAATATTCGGTTCAAACAAAAAAGTTCCATTGGGATGCCCTGAAGAGACTCATTTGTCATATGGCGGCCATGTTGTTTACCAATTATAGTGCAAGTCACGTGCTTGTGGTACTTCCGGTTACAACATTGATTGTTCACCTCCAGGCAATCCAAGTTCCTAAATGTGTCAAGCACAACATATTTCATGAGCTTAATGGTTCCAAAATAAGAAACATGATACTAAAATTTCCGACACCGATTTCCACCAAAGTGGCGGAAGAAAAATTGCTACTTAAACAGCTCAATTAGAATGACATTTCGAAACAACAGAGTTTAAAATTTTCCAGCTTTTAGAGTTGATAAAAATTATAGGTTTGCCGCGCTTAATGCGTATTTTTCTTCAAAATCATAGACACATGAGACATAATATCAATGAACGTTTCGATGAAGGTTGCAATTAGTTGATTTCGTCAAATGTTGTAAAACTGGCATTTCATATCGATCTCAAGATACCCATGAAACGGTGCATAATTTACTAACAACAAAGTTTACTGCTTCAATTGTTTTAATAGTCAAAACAAAATGGACACCATCTAGGTGTACATTGACGAATCGATGTGAAAATGCTCACTTATCCCAGGTTTTCTTTTGGGATTCTTGAAGGAGAACAAGAAAAAAAATTAATTAGTAGTGTTCCGCAGGGATGTCATTGACCATTTCTTTTACAGCCTGGCAAGTGTTACAAGGTAGGGTAAAATGGAAAGTACGCCTTAAAATATACAGCACCCTGTGTGAATTTTTATTCTTGGTTTTAAATATCTTACAAAACTTATTGCTTGAGCTTAAATTTGCTAAAGAAATTATATATATAGTACTATGCGTGATGCAATGTTCAAACCCAACCCAGTGGCAGATCACGGATTTCTCGTTGGAGTGGCGGGAGTGCGCATACCTCAATGGAGAGAGTGCACGTTCCCTGCGCACCCCAACATCCGCCAGCATATCCCGCCGAGAAATTAAATATTATCCTATAATAGACTAGAGACATTGTGACCACAAACACGCACGCAGGCACAAATGTAAGTATCATCCAACACAATCTACATACTGTCAGTTCAAGAAAATTATATTAATTTGGAAACTTTGCGAAACAAAATATGCTCACGTTACACTATAGTCAAAAAAGAAAACCCAATATGAGTTGTTCTATTTTTCCAAAAAGAACAATTTTCCTTCATCTGCGGTATACACGGTTAGCAAACGTGGCAACTGAAGAATTCAAAATGACAACCTGAAGGTAGTAGGAAGGTATGTACCTTTCGACGGTACGGTCTTCTATTGTGTTCTGTATTAGAAATGCTCAATAATTTGAAGATGCTCCTGGTACTTATGCTTCTTTGGTATAGCCGATTCTTATTGGCAAGCCTACATTCTTCCACTTCTCTTTAATGTATTTAAAAGCTTAATTGCTTGCAAATGTGTTTTACTGTGACGATTGATACGTTCATGTGGACATGTACAAACGTTGCTTATTCCGACTAACATGAAAAATTCTTCCAACTAACATTCCGACTAACATTCCGACTTACTAACATGCATGGCATGCGTACTTAGCACAAAAGCGGCACCATTAGCTCACCAATAACTGCATAAAATACGCACTCAATATTAGATTCAATACATTATCTAGATTTACTTGAATGTAGCAATTTAAATTGAGTACTACTAGTTCTACATACAAAAACTATATTCAATATATCTTCAGGCTTAGCCGTAATGTGTTAACCATTAAATAATTCATGAAATCAATATGCTCTTGGTAACTATTATACATTAGATTTATATTGCTGTATACCTATTATAGAAAGTTACAAGCTAAGAAGGTTTAAGTGTATACAGATGTAGCTTGCGTTGGAAAGACAAGCGAATTAATTGAGTTTTTTGCATGTAAAAGCACCTTCGTAGAAATCTTTCACGATCACAATAACAAAAGACGATAACAAAGATCGATTTGGCTTTGGAAGTTAAATTTCGTGAAATGACAATAGTAAACTGTTTTGTTAAATGTCAGTTTACTTGAGTCCTTTCAGAAATAATAGGAAATTCGCATAATGTGATAGAAAAGAATTGTATATTCCATATCCGTATTTTAGTAAAATGCGTCTTTTCATTCAAACTACATAAAGGCTATAGCCTGTCTAGTAGTACAGAGATACGTTTGTGCGTTTTAGTAAACAAAAGACAGTCTTGGCAAGTGATTCACAACAATCACATTTAAAATGCAGCCAGCTTCTTTGCACTGTATGCCGAGTCGAGGCTATTTTTTTTTTTTTTTTTTGCTTTTAACGTCGGCTCTATCAGGTAAATCTAGTTTCTCGTAAACAAAGAAAGTTCCCGTTTCACGTCATTTCCACTGAACAATTTGATTTATTTACGTAATTTTAAATCTCAATAACCCAGTCACTTCAAAACGAGATATGATCTGGTCGATTTGTTTGTATATAAACAAAATTTGAGTTATTCCATTATGATGTATGATATGGTATCTCATTTGCAAATATATTCTACCATCTATACATAGATTCAATTTAAAGTGTCATTAATTTATTACAAATAAAGCAAACAATTATAACAATTTCAATTTTTTTCTTACATTCAGCAAAAGTTCTTTATTTAAAGAGATTCCTTTTGGATGCTGTTGTATGATTAGTAGAAGAATTCATGTCAATCTGAGATGGGTTTTTTTTCAAGAAAGTACTTTTCAACAGTATCACACTGTCCTTTTCAGCTTGAAGAATGATTTGGACCTGAAGGATATTGAAATTTATATGATTTGACAAAGTGTCACCTGCCAAATGATGATTAATGCTCACAAGAGCTGTGAAATCTGAACTTCACACCTTTCACTCAGATGAGTGATGTGACACATGTCAATGACTGAACACATGAAAGATCCATTCAAGGAGATCTGGAGGTGCAAACAATAGGTGACAAGATTTAATTACTCAAGTTGTTTTTGGCTCTCTTTGCTCAAGTTGAGCACTTTGGACACCTGGAGACTTGAGCATCTGTGGAGATGTTGGCATCATCTCTGGATTCAAAGTCCATTAGTTCCTGGAGGGCTGCAACTCAATCATGATTGGGGTTGACTCCCAGAGCTGATTGAACAGCTTTGGCACAGTCATTTTTCCTACATTCCTGTTGAGCAGAGGATTCAATATGCAGATGTGTATGGCTTCTCAGGACACCTGTGGGGCATCTTGGTCAATGATTTTGAAGTCTTCCACCTTGGCTAAGGGGTGCCCATGGTAGGATGAATGTCTTAAGATGGCAGAAGTCTTGTGCTTGGTGTGTTCCTTGACTCCTTGACTCCTTTCACTAAGGATCCTGCAGGTTTCTCCAACATATTGTGACTTGCATCCTTTTTCTGAACAGGTCCAATGATAGACATCATTTTGCTTCTTTGAGTCTGGAATCTTGTCTCTGGGATGTATTAACAATGACTTGAGAGTGTTTTGGCCTTTGAAGCACACCTGGACAGTGGTGTCTTTGAACAAATGCTTGTATTCCTCACTGAGGCCTGGGTAGTATGGTACAGAGATGTAGTGCTCCTTGTGGAGCAGAGTTAATTTTTTCTTCAGTGGTTGGATCAATTTTGGGCTCCTTGGGCTTAGGCTCCCTGGGTTTGAGGATCCAATCCAGATAGTGATTCATCTGCAGTACAGCGTGAAGGTGGTCCATCTCCTTGGCTAGTATTTCTGGTGAAGTACATACATTCTTGGCTCTGTCTGTGAGGGCACATACCACAGGTTTCTTGGTGGACAGTGTATGGTTTGACCTCCACTCAAGGTATCTGCCCATATGCATGGGCTTCCTGTAGAGAGAGCATTGTATGTTACTGCTAACCAGAGTGTGTTTGGTTGAGAAATGGGATCCTGCCTGACTCATCTGGTGCTTCCAGTATGAACTTGATGAAGCTGTTGAGGTTGTTGAGGTAGTCAAGCATGATCTCTTGGTGGCCTTTCTTCTGTACATTGAAGACATCATCTACATACCTTTTCCAGTGGGGGCATGGCAATGGACACTCCAGTGCGAGAGCTTTCTCCTCAAAGTATTCCATGCACATATTGGTGACCACTGATGAAACTGGGCTTCCCATGGCTGCTCCTTGCAGTTGTTTGTAGAACTTACCCTGGAATGTGAACACACAATTTTTGAGAATGACTTTGAGCATGGAGGTGATCTCTTTGGGAGTGAGTCCCCATGTGATGGACCAGTACCTTCCACCATAGAGACCATTGAGGGTGGAGTCATTCATGTGCTCTGTGAGCTTCTTTTCAATGAGTTCCACTATCTCCTCAACAGGGATGCTGGTGAATAGGGCCTTGCATCGAAAGAGACCAGCTCTTCATCTGGTTCAAGGGAAATCCCATGCCAAGTCTCTCCAATTAGTCCAAACAATCACTCACCTATTTGGCAAGGTGTGAGATGACTAGTTCACACCTACAGATCTCCTTGAACAGATCTTTCATGTGTTCAGTCAATGACAGGTGTCAGATCACTCATTAGAGTGAAAGGTGTGAAGTTCAGATTTCACAGCTCTTGTGAGCATTATTCATCATTGGCAGGTGACACTTTGTCTAAATCATATAAATGTCAATATCCTTCAGGTCCAAAATCATTCTTCAAGAGGACAGTGCGACACTGTCAAAAAGTACTTACTTGACAAAGTAATGTATCTCAGATAGACATAAATTCTTCTACTAATCAAGTTTATACCATTACTAGTTAGCAAACTAAGATTGGTTGCTTTAAAACCACCAATTTTAGTAGTTGACCTAAAAATAGTCCACTTTTTAGACGTTAATGTTACTTATTTTACGAATAATTGTTTAAAATTTAGGCTAATTTCTTAAATTTTAAGGCAAACCCGAATGAATGATTGAATTTCTACTGTTCCAAAACTGAACAGGAAGTTCAGGAGCTGAATAGAACCTAAAATTTCAGACCACTCTGTTCATGAATTAATGTGTTTCTCATCCAATCAACCATTTACTAAAATAAGTTGTGCGTTTGTTTGTACTCTTATCAAACTTAAAAGACTTTTCATTTTTATCTGTTTTTTGTGTCTAATTAAGCTTTTTGACTTGTAAAAATACAGTGACCGTTTTGCACCTCTTTATTTTTGGAACAAAGAGTAATTCAGGCTGTATTGCTGTTGGGGACAAAAAAATAATTCCTTTGTTTGTCAACTCAGGATTTGGCTAATTACTAACCACTTTGGGATTTTTCTTTCTTCTCATGAGAAGTGTAACGTATTTCTAGCATTACATGAAAAGGGTTCAAAACACGTCGATCAGTTTATTAAAGATCTGTTTGAAGCGTTTGTTAGAAGATGTTATTTGGTGTCGCGGTTAATGTATAGATATAAGCTGTTCAATCAGTTTTAAAACGGTAAACCACATCTATGAGAAATGCAGACCACTTCACGAGCTTAGTACAGCTTCATAATCTCCATGTAGGACGACCGTGTCCAGGGAAAATTTGTCTACATAATATATGTACGGGAATGGATTATGGGTCTGGCTGCAATCCGACATATTGGAATAGCACCAGGCGGTTTGCCGAATGTTGACATTTCGGGTGATAAATGGCTGTGAACAGTAAAGGTAAAACGCAATTCCTAATATTAAGTATTTCACATTGACGGGTAAAGAGAATATTTCTGAAGCTTTGGCAGTGCATGATAACAAACTCACATGTGTAAACCTGAACAGGTTAGGTCATGTTACATGACATTTTGTGTAGTATTGTAACATTTCTACATTGTAACACTGCATGAAACGTGATGCCAAGCATGTTTAATATAATTATGACATCAAAAGATACTATATGGTAACAAAAGGAATTCAGACTCTAGTGTGGGGAGTGACATGTTGCAACCTGGATTGCTGTTGTCCCTAAATAAATTTGAATAAAGGAACGGATGACTGAATCGATTTATTGCTACCTGAACACAGGTAGCTAAGTGATGAGTGTGTAGTAATTTTACACAATCCTGACAGTTAACTGTGTCCTGACGCGCGGGTGGGGCACATCCTGGTGTGCAGGTGGGGCACATCCTGACATGCGGGTGGGGCACATCCTGACACATGGGTTGGGCACGTACTGAGACGTGGGTGGGGCGTGTCCTGAGATGTGGGTAGGGCGTATCCTGAGACGCATCCTAAGACATGGGTGGGCATGTACTGAGATGCGGGGGGTGCATCCTGACGTGTGGGTGGGGTGCGTACTGAGACATGGGTGGGGCACATCCTGACATGCAGGTGGGGTGAGTCCTGACATGCGGGTGGGGTACGTCCTGATGTGCGGGTGGGGCGCATACTGAGACGTGGGTGGGGCGCATCCTGAGATGCAGGTGGGGCACGTCCTGAGATGCGGGTGGGGCACATCCTGAGATGCAGGTGGGGCATGTACTAAGACACTGGTGGGGTGCATCCTGACATGCAGGTGGGGCACATCCTGATGTGTGGGTGGGGCTGCATCCTGACGCACGGGTGGGGCGCATCCTGACGCGTGGGTGGGGTGCGTCCTGATGCACGGGTGGGGTGTGGGTGGGGCATGTCCAGACACGTGGCTGGGCCACATCCTGATGCACGGGTAGGGTGCATCCTGACATGCGGGTGGGGTGCATCCATATGCATGGGTGGGGCACGTCTGTACGCATGAGTGGGGTGCATCTGGACATGTGGCTGGGGCGTGTCCTGAGACACTGGTGGGGCACATCCTGAGATGTAGGTGGAGCGTGTCCTGAGATGTGGGTGGGGCACATCCTGACACGTGGGTGGGGCACATCCTGACATGCAGGTGGAGCATGTCCTGAGATGCGGGTGGGGTGCATCCTGAGATGTGGGTGGGGCACATACTGAGATGCGGGTGGGGCACATTCTGACACATGGGTGGGGCGCGTCCTGACATGTGGGTGGGGTGCATCCTGACACACGCAGGCCATTTTATGGAAACTTCATGGAGCTCAAAACAACACTTCTACTTATCCGATTTACATGATTTTTATATTTTTGGAATCGGGAGATCAAGGGCTTTCAAAGGGCTTTCCACTTTTGAGCTGATCACATGTGTGTGTGCATGCGTGCATGTGCGTGCGTGTGGAATGATGTCCAGAGCATAGCAACCATCGTGAAGGTAGCATTTATACTCCGTGTAACCCTTAAATCAGTAAACCATATAAACCCCTCCTAATCCCCCAGAGAAAGAGAGGGAGAGACACTACCATAAATCTAGAAGACTCACATTTGACTGAGGATGAAAAGTTCCACTTAATGCAAGAAATTCACCAGCACAAATCAGCTTTTAGCCTGAGAGATGAAATAGGTGAATGTCCTAATATAAAAATAGATATAGAAGTCATAGATGACTCCCCATTCTTTGTCAGACCATTCCCTATTAGTGAACAAGATAAACCCATTATGGATAAGCAGATGAACAGACTAGTAGCCTTGGGAATCCTGTCCAAAAATACTACTAGCCATACCTCACCAGTAATGCTAATTACTAGAAAGGTGACTAATGATAAAAGACCAGTAGTGGATTTCAGACTGCTTAATACCAGAATCAAGAGGCATAATACTGCCACCCCCTTCTAAGGGACATATTAAACATCCTAGGTAGTTCTAACTGTGAGGTCTTTTCTTGTGTAGACCTGAAAGATGCCTTTCATAGCCT
>JBCAUI010006839.1:0-10152 GCA_038406195.1 Haplosyllis anthogorgicola
ATACATGTATTTATATTGATATTCCGTATTTTCAGGGTTTCTACGTTCTAAGTTATAGGTTAATACTTTAACAGCGTCTTTATTATGGGTAATAAAGAGTTCCAGCAGACATATCATCACATCACTGTCTTGCTTTAGTTACTTGCTCAGTGTCGTAACACTAGCGTCCGCCGTACGACGATTCCAAAAGAAATACGGGACGAACCGAGTCTGACACAGATAAAAAAAACAATTTGATAATGTTGGGAAAACATATAATTTAATGCTAACAATCCGCCCTTCAAAGCTTATTTACTCTGGCACATGTATTGTTTTAAATGCATTAAAAATTTCCAATTTTAGATAATAGAAATGGTAATAAGAAACTTGATACTTCATTCCATTTTAGTGTTGACAGTGACATGTCTAATGAGTCACAAGGTGCAGTTTCACAATGGTTCTGGTGTCCCAAGCGTACAAGCAGCTTACAGTGTAAATCAAATGCAATGTCAGTCAATACTCGCAGCAACGTACGTGAAAAAAGATTTGCACGAATTAACCACCGGCTACAATGACTGCCCGGCATGCAGTTACATTAGTAACAAGGATTTACTTACCGTGCAACAATAATAAGAGTAACACTAGTTAGGTATCCCGTCGGTTGTAGGGTGAAGTTTTCAGGCTAAATTGCTGTGATCCTGCGGGGGGGGGGGGACACCTGCTTGTTATCAGTGCGTGACAGAAGCGAATATTTTATCGCTTTAATATCTTATTTGATTTGCAGTCCCCTGTTCGAGATTTTACATCTCTACAATTCAAATAATTCGCATAAAACAGTGTAATGAGAGAATTAACGCATGTACTTTCGTAGAGAATCTTAAAACGCATCTTCATTTAAATATCAATACATTGTTGCACCTTTATATTTGAATCGAAAATCTTTGAAAAATTCCTTGTCACTGTGTATCAGGTAAGGCAATTTCACTTAGTTGTACCGATAAAAATGGCATACTGTACAACCTGGTTGTTCAAACTCCCTGCTGTGTTTCGTGACATTTCACCGACATGAAAATGTATCTTAAAAGTTCGACAGTATCGTTTTCTAGTCACGAATATTTGATTCTATATTCTATTTCTGTGCAGCTCTTGAGAAGACAACACATACCTGAATATTTCATTAACTTAAGAGGACAGTAAACTTGGGTTAACTTCTCGGTACAACATTTCAATGCAGCGCCAATCAACCATAAGAAGGCAGAGTAGAACGCCAGACGATGATATTGTTATTAAAAGTGGATACAGTTTTTGCGATATAGTGGTCTTTGCGGGAATTATATGTTGTATCATATCACTTTTGGCCGGCCCGCTATTAACGGGCTTTGTTGCAGTTCCACTTTTGAAGGTTTGTAGTTTTGACGATCCACTCGGAATATATCGCTCATTTTAGAAAACATTTGTTAATTATGGACTGTTATTGTAAATATGGCTCTTCAAATATTATTAATATTTTACCTTTTTTTCAAATGCAGGAATATATTAACATCCACAAAAATCACAAAGAAACTAGATGCTCACATGAATCGGCTTCTAACATCGTACCCGGCAGAATGGTGAAAAACACAAATATTTCCAATGAAACAACTTCGTATCCGGAATACTTAAATTCGAACTCAAGTATTGCTGGTCTGGGTAACCTAACATTCCATGCTAACATGACCAACCATACCGATTATCAGAGTCCTACAAACAAAACATCTCCAAAGGCAAATATTTTCAATTGTGACGAAATCGTGAATTATAAATGCAAACTGTTATTTGTAAATTATAAGCATGGGGCAACTCGTATCAAAGCTAATTTTTACAAATCTTACAGACATTTTAAAAAGACAAATTCTCAATGTTCAATTTACGGATGTGGACTGAAACATTCCGGAGCAAGTCTTCTTGCAGAGTTGATTTCATTGAAAGATGGATTTGTATGCTACTATGACAAAACAAACACTTCTACGGTATTTTTTAGAAAAGAGCCGAGTTTAGGATTGATTGTTTGGCGTACATGTTGCTCATTTCTTCTTTTGTTGGGCACCTTCCCCTTTATAGCCTGTATATGCTCCAAGATTAAGACACCATGCCAGGGTTACTTTCAATATTGCACAAAGAGATACACTTCCAGACAGGAGAAATGGATAGATGCGATAAAGAAAGGGAACATTTTCATTTTGAAATGGACCATGTTACAAAAGCACATCAATGAAGAATTGATTGAAAACGTCTACAAAGATGGTTTCAAATGGCGAGCTGTTCCTTTAGCAAGAGCGGCTTTCACGGGACAATCACACATGGCAGAATATCTTCTGTCCAGAGGAGCCTTTACAAATTACGAAGACCGTCTTAAGTTAACTCCGGTATATTATGCATGTCTGGGAGCCCAAGTTAATACATTACAGTTGTTGATTAGCCAAGGTGCAAATGTGGAAGCTTCAGATTCCAGCAACAGAACACCACTGCTAACGGCACTCATGCTAAATGTCTCGGTTCCTGACATCATACAATGCCTCTTGGAAGCAGGGGCAGATGTTTCAGTGGAGGACAAGGAGAAGTGCACACCTTTACATTACGCTTGTTTCAAGGGAGACCTAAATTTGGTACACATGATAATCAAGGCTGGCTGCGTTTCTAATAGTACCATCTATCTGACGAGGGATACCTTCCGTTCAAATTTAGAAGGTGCTCCGTTTGCCACAAACTTGGGGTTCAAAACGGACCTGTACACAAACACGTGGACACCAATGACGAGTCTACTTTACAGAAATTGCAAAGAGGCGTGTCGACTGCTCGTATCAGCAGGATACAACCTGAAGCAAGACCCAATCCTTCCCAGAGTGTTATATTCCGACGCGGATGAAACTATGAATTGGTACATAAAGCAACAGATGAGGGAAGTCACGTCACTAATGCGTATTTGTAGAACTTGGATTAGAGGTCATCTGGGCACCAAAAAACTACATGAAAAGATTTCACAATTACATCTGGCATCCTCAATAAAAGAATATCTAAGGTTAGAAAGAATAGATTAAGACTAATAACTTGGTTTGTAAGTTAGCAGTTTTCGCAGTTTTCTCATTTCCAGCTAAAACGCCTCACGCACACGTACATGTCTCTGACTTAGGATATGAACATTCTAGACAACGTCGTATAATTAAGACTCGTAAAAGGTTTTGCGTTTTAAGTTCCCTCGTCGTCTTGGCAGGTGTTGTCTTCATTCTAATATTCACACAAACATAACTCAGATGGTGATAATATCCGTTAATTTAAAACTCCCAATCTAAAGGATTGTTGTGTTTCTGTATTCTCAATAAACTGTAAAAAATAAAAGATGCATTTGTCTTTGTTATACTTTATTGAGAATTTGACAAACAAGTGAACTAATTACTTAGTTGTCTTACATTTTCACCTAATATCACATCAGTCTTTCTTAAAACAAGAATGCCTTCCAATCAAAGGCCGAACCGCCCCCTTCACAAATAGTCATTAAAATGCAAATAGTAACTAAAATGCAAATAATAATTAAAACATGAAAAAATTACAAAAATCTAGAAATTTTACCTTCAAATGACCTTGACCTTCAAATAACATTGACCTATATTTTGAGCTTGACCCCATTTACTTGTCTCAAACATTGTAACTTATGATATTAGCAGACAACACTAACAATTTTGACACTTTTTATTGCTGTGACCTTGAACTTGACCCAATGACCTTGATACTCAAACTTGACCTAGATATTATGAAGATGTACCATCACACCAAAAATGAAGTTTCTAGGTCAAGCAGTTCAAATGTTGTAGCCGAGACAGACACACACACACACACACACGTACACGCATGCACAGACACACACACACATGCACGCACGCACAGACACACACAGACATGACTGAAAACATTACCTTCCCGCATACGCGGGCGGTAACAGCCTACAACAAACTTGCTACATGCCGCAAATACAATTTGATTAGATTTATGTTAATGTTAACAGCATAGTTTGTTTGCTAATGTTATTCGACGCAATCAATGTATTAAAATTTTAAATAAGGCAAGTATGTTCATATGCTTGTCATATGATCTAGGCTCATGGATACCACAAGGCGTCCTTGGTAGTTAGATTAAGTTGTCAAAGTTCAATTTGGATTGACGTTTCCATAATGAAAGAAAGATCTAAAGAAGTGCAACTATTTGATTGAAATTGTTGCAATACGTGATCAATAAGATTTAAATGATCGATTTCTCTGGCAAGAAATCTCTACGAGATCTTGAAGTGCTTCGACAATTAATATAATTCAAAGTGGATCATAACCTTAACGATTCACAACTTGTTTTACTATTACTGTGTGGAGTATTAAGATGTTAAAAGATGTTGTGGACTAATAATAGGTAAGTACAGATGTGTTTCTTTGTCAGCCCATATTCATTTAACATAAATTCAGGCTACCAACAAAAAATAAGCAATATTGGGTTTGTCTTTGCTTGTGATTCATTTCGCATTTTCGCTTTATTTGATTATCTACGACAATGGTTTAAGTATGTTAAATCGTAGAATAAGGATATGTGTAACCGAAAATACCTTCGACGTGATGTTATCTTCTTTAGTTCAAAAAGAAACTCGCGGATTATGAATATAACGTTTGATAACAATTATGCTTAAAGGCACTGGAAATCAAGAGTTAGAAAACTTATTTTTCCAAAAGATCAATTTAATTGAGACCGAACCAAAATAGGCATTAGATTTTCGGTTTTCAAGGATAAAATCTGGTTTGTGAACGGTAGCGGATTAGGGATCTATATTTTTCAACAAGCAATAGGCTTGTCACATACAAAAAGTTATATTTGGATACTTTTTACATACTCGTTTCCCTGTTATATTATAAAATATCATTGTACAAAAATGTCAAAATATCTGTCATTGAAAAGTGAAAACATAAGCTTTTTCGGATAGCGACGGTTAAGAAATTAAAATTCAAATAATTCCTGATGGCTTTTAATCGACACAGTATGCTATTTTAGGAAAGTCAATAAATAGAATCAAAAACACAAACAAATCGAACGTTTATGACGTTAATGCAACAATCCTGTAAATGTAAAAACTGTGCTATAATAACTCAACAATCATTTAACAACCTACTTGTTCCGTTGAACAGATAGTAACACTGCTATTCAAAACAGAATAAAATCTTATTTACAATAAGGTACATCGTTTTTATTGTTTGATTAATGGACAAATATTGCTAGTTGGTGATAAGAGTAAGTGACAGATAGTGTTAAGAATCTATCTAAGAGGATCATGTTTGTGTTGTTATTTGCAGTCTGCCTTTTTTCTTTTGGTGATATCCGAACTTAAGTATCATCATTAAAAGCAGATCCTGGTTTCAGCAGTTTTCAATTTTGACCCTCATGCCTCAGCAATAAGGATCTATGTATTGAACGAAATCTACATTTGTGTTCTGGGCGCCCCCCCCCCATACTGAGGAAAATGCATTTCTGGCCATTTCAGACAATTCAGGAAAAAGTTGGGGGAGGCATGAGGGTCAGTGCTCCATATCAGGACACCTCGTTTAGTCTTTTGGCCACAGTTCTTAAATTTTGCGTGAAAAGTTAAGTTAGCTCCCATTTTAAGAAGAATTCCTGGATCTAACTGACAGTAAAACATTTTTTATTGCATGTCATTTGTGTCACTGTCATTTTGCTAAAATACGCTCTACCTCACTTGCCCAATCAATATTACATTTACGTTAATTAAACGGACGGTTCAGAACTCTTATTTATTATCTAAAAGATCTAATTTACAAATCCTAATCCGATCCTCTGCTTTCTTGACATTTAAATCTCCAATAGAAGTGTTAATCTGATCGTGAGCATGTAATCTTGTGGACTTACTCAGCCGCAATACTCTGCATGATGTGTTCAATGTATAACAAGAAACACATTATTTCAGGGAAACAGTTTTAAAAATTTAAGCTAATAAACCTGACATTTATTTACTATCAGCCTATTGTGAAAAGTAATTGAACACCAAAGTTACCACCTTGAAAATCCATTTTTGAAAATATAGGCAGGTGCTTTTGATTTAAATAATCATACCAAACACCTTTTTCCCTTCAGATGGACGAAATAGTGAAGGATTCATACCAACTAACAGGTTAAATTGTAACCAAAGGAATCAAGAATAATGGCAACTGCTGTGGACAGACAGACATTCTCACCACTGGTGTCTGGTACTCGAGACAGAAAAGTAACTTCATCTAGACAGTCAGACAGAGGAAACCCGTCAACAGCTTCATCGCTGTCCAGACAATCATCTGTGATGTCTACAGCCTCAACCGATGGAGGCGCCCCGCCGAGCAGACTATCTCATGCTACCGCCGACAGAACCCCTTCTGCGTCGTCCCGAGCCCGATCTGGCTCGTCTGCAAAAAGAACTAAAGGATATCAGCCACAGATGCCTCGACTTTACAGTTCATCTCCGACTCCTCTCGCCCAGATGGGATTTTCAGGTAAAGATGTCCCAACATATTTTAATTGTAATCTGTGCCAATGTCTGTGTTAATATTGAAATGAACTCTGTAGAACTTAATTTTCTTTAATTTGTTTTTGCCGATGTTTATCCAGGTTAACTTTGACCCATATATGAATAATTAACACTTTTTGAAAATCAGGTTCGAGGCATTTGGTAACGGAAAGACTTCCTTCAGCAAGAAGAGAGCGTCCTACAACCTTGCGAGTGCTAGAACTGAGCGAACAGGCCATATCGTCAATATCAGATAATTCTGAACATCTTCGTAGACTGGATCTCAGTAGACTACGAATGAACGTGCTACCAGAAGAATGTTTGGAAAAGTTACTAAATCTAGAACGATTCGATGTTAGTAATAATGATCTCAGTGAGGAAGGTTTTCCACAAAGCTTGCAAAACATGGAGAAGCTGCTGGAACTGGCGGCGGAAGATAATCAAATGACTGAGATACCGAAGGTGGTGAGAAAGTTGAAGACATTGCAGAGATTAAAGTTGGCTCGTAATAAACTGAAATCCACAGGGGGCACAGAAAAGTTGAAAAAGCTGACATTGTTGATCTTGGATAACAATGAGATTGAAACCTTAACTAAAGACTTCTACAGTTCTCTGAAAAGATTAGAACTCTTCCATTGTGCCAATAATAGAATTAAAGAGTTATTGAGTGATGTTAGACATCTGCGCCATCTGAAGGACATCGATGTGAGTAACAATCAACTGAGTACACTTCCTGTGGAACTATTTCTCCTTCCAAGAATTGACATGATAAATGCAAGCAATAACAACATCATTCGACTGCCTTCGGTTGTAGTGAAAAACAAATCCAGAAAGAAACTTTCCTCTATTGACCTGTCAGGAAATTCGTTGGTTAAATTTCCAGAACATTTGCTGACTTTAACGGAACGCCTTGATCTTGGCGGAAACAAAATTAGATCAATTCCTGCCAAAATTCTGAAGATCTTGGATTCTGATGCGATTGATGAACTGGTGCTTGATGACAATCCACTCGTATCGCCGCCTAGTGACGTGTGTGAATGCGGTATCAAGTAAGAATATATTATTACAACATTCAGATCAATGTTAAAATTATCTAAAGATGTTGTATTAACAAATTGAGAGATGTGTAAACGGCCCAAATGTTTATGAAGAACTTTCTGATAGCACATAAAATGGAGAATTAAATTATTATATTTCCATTTTTTCATACTTTTCCGGCAAAGCCAGGCTGTCATGTTACTTCAGGGAACCTATACCAATATTGTCTTTTCTTTTTTGCTCGGAACGACGCTTTCTAATCTATTTGAGCTGATGTGTTTAGCAGAAACATCTACAATATCTCAGTTCTATCTAATGGATCCAATGTCCCAAGCCTGACCAATGTTGTCAGATTTGCTCGCTGTGGAGAATAATTTTATTCTCTTTACCAAGGTCAATAATGCAGTACCTACAAGAAGCCAGATCAGAGATGAAAGTTCACCAAGGCATAAAAGTTCTGGTTGTCGGATCATACTTATCCGGCAAAACCTCCCTGGTTCATTCCCTCGTCGATCAACAATCAAGACTGGTGGAGGCGAAGGACAGAACAGTCGGGATTGACCATTATGACACGGCCTTTGACCTGGAGGAGGGCCAACCGCTTGGCAAAACACTACAGCTCACAATCTTAGACTTTTCTGGTCACTGTAACTACCTGTTTTCACACTACACCTTCTTACAGGTAAGTTTTTCTATACTGATACATGTATTGTTTTCTACCTTTCTATATTTATTACTGAAAGATGCAACTAAAATCACGGGCGATTTAAATGTTTGGTGTTTGACATTTGAAGAAGTTTCCGTACAAAAAGAAGAAATCCCCCCAAAAACAACCTGTTTATGTGTTTCTTTGGTCTGACCTCTGTTGATTAGTAAAGGACTAAATACGACATGAATTACCCGTGCTAAAATCTGAAGCCAAAGAAAATTGAAATAACAAAGTAAGATGTTAAGAATCACTTTTAGACGAGGTGTCCAGATAGGAGCACTGACCCTCATGCCACACCCCTACCCCGACTGTTGCCTAGAATTGTCTGAAATGGCCAGAAATGCATTTTCCCCAGTCCGAGTGGGAGGGGGGGGTCAACTTTTTCCTAACTTTTGACACTGAGTCCAAATCTGCTGAAAATGCATTTTCCCCAGTCCGGGTGGGGGGAGGAGGGGTGCAATGGCGGCAGAGAACACAAATGTAGATTTCGTCCAATACATAGAACCTCCTGCTGAGGCATGAGGGTCAATAAAGCATAGTCTCATTGCAGCAACCAGCACTAATGCTTTTAGTGTTCGACATTTCTACCTACACACCTGATCAGTTCTACAACGCCATCGGAAAATGGATTGATTGGAATCTGGTCAAAAATAACAAACTTGTGATACTTCCAGTAAGTGACCTTACAGAGTTAGATTCATCATCTTTAATTATATACTGAAAGAAGAGAAATTTTCCTCTCTGACCAATATTTTCATAACCGCGAACCTATCAGCATTTAATTGTCCAGATTCCCCTACTACGACAGAAGCAGCGACAGCGACAGAAGCAGCGTTATTCACCTTACTTTCTAATATTTGTCATCTTCACAGGTTGGAACACATGCAGATAAAATGAAAAACAAACAAACAGTAATAGATATCTGCACTGATGTTTCTACAAAACTGACAGCCTATACTTCTAAATATGTCAAAACAATAGGTCAGTGTTTGATTGATGAAATTTACATTTTAAATGTATGAGCCTTTTACAATGTGGAACTCTCGCCACATATTTCGGTGATTACAGTAAAATGATTTGGACACTTCAGATCTTAAAATGTCATTACAATTTATGTTTTGAAATGTTTTTAGAACGTGAAATCAAGAGAATCGAAAATAAGACGCACATCAGTCCGGCTATGTCCGAACAACTTAAAGTCTACATCAGTTTACTCAAGATCCAGGCAACAATTTTCGACAAAATAGTTGTCACAAGCAGTGTCACGCTTGCTGGTTTCGTGGTGAGTAACGGTTCATGTTAAATTTCTTCAATATACATTTAAGTACGAAGGAAAGAGTTCCGTACAACTAAGCCACTGTTTAATGTGAAATTTAAAGGCCTAAATTTGCTTCTTTACACACAAATTTAAAGCTTCTAATACCTAGTTTTGTTGTGACATTTTGTTGTAACAAAATAAATTTCATTTAATGATAAAAATTAAATGAAAAATATGTACGTTATTAAACTAATCGACATGCTTTTTGTTGTGAAAAGTGTAAAATATCTTCGATCACAATGAGGATCAATCAGCTGATCAATTTAAATGTTCTACCCTTTAGTTCCTATTTTTAGACATAGAAGCAAGCCTCCAAAAGTAGTGTAACAAATTTCTTTTTATTTTAACATGAAAAAAAAAAACTTTCGCATCAAAATGTAACAGTATTACTACACTCGTCCCTGCTTATATCGATATTTTTGGCGCAGAAAAAAATATCGATATAAGCGGGATATCAATATAAGCAGAATCGATATAAGCGGGGAAAGTTGGTCGAAATATCGATATATGATGTCACCCTTAACTTTGCCCCAACTACAGTCT
>JBCAUI010006850.1:0-10152 GCA_038406195.1 Haplosyllis anthogorgicola
GCCAATGGGAATGCCCGGGGTTGCACGAGGCGCCCCCTAGCATGAATAATCTAAAAAGTCCCCAGAGTCTACCCCCTTCTCTCTTGTGAGGGTCACAAATACCGCTAGTAAACATAGGATACTATGTAATCTAATATCCTGTTATCCACCATCCGACAATTATTCATCATTACTGATTAGTATCAAAGTCTCTCTTGTGGAAAATTAGATATTTGCACACTATTTGTGTACGGTTTTTATATTCACAAATTTAACAATATTCTCTGCGATGTATGACAGTTGCTTAAGGCTTCCAATGCCTGAAAATAGGAAATTTACTGTCTTATCTGTTTTACTATCATGCAGATATAAATTACTGATGCACATAAACTTCTGTTAATTTTGCCAAACATATTCGTAACTTAACTACAGTAAACATACTGCAACGGCGAAACTTTTCCTTTTAGATTTCTACTTCCTGAAATATGAGATGAAAAGAAACCAGTCAGCACGCAAATCTGAAATAAAGTGCCAAGTAATCAGTACACTTTTAACAACAGGTATTGTTCTGTCATTGACCCACATCCAAGCCTTTGAACAATACACACAAGGAAGTACAGGTAACCATCAAATAAACAAGTACAGTGTCTCAGGCAACAGCTATGCGCCAACATGCCAACAGATTACACACCTCTTTGGCTTCACAGGTAGATGTTTACGTAATCATTAACAGTCCAACTTCTGTCTCTTTCGGAATTAACTCACACAAACAGTTGCCCGGGAGAAATTATGGCTTTTCGAATGGTCAGAAAGATTCCAAATTCGTTTGGTTATTCATAAAAATATAACACAGCCATATATATCTTTTTTCTAATAAAGGCACAAATGAAGTGAACCAAAATGATGGAACCCCTCGGGGGACGACTGAAGGAATACAGTAATGAATGAATGAGTGTGGTCTACATGTTCACGAATACGGAAAATAGTAATCAGTAAGCGATTTCCAGTTATCTTAAACCAGCGTATTTCGTCTAGATTCAAGAAATAGATGTATCAAATTTTATGCATCATTGCCGCCCTTTTCGAAAGAGAGGAACATTCTTTCTCTTTTATGCTAAATTGTAGTACCATTAAGGTCAAACATTATGGCTGAATCAATTAGACAGGTGATGAAGGACACATTGATGATATGAAGTAAACTTTTGATATATACAAAATTATTTGAATATAGAATGGGTAAAACAGATTCACAAATTTCTTTATTAGACTAAATGTTGCCTACTCATGAAAAATAAATTCGCAAAACAAAAATGCATATTGCCAGTGACGATTGTCACATGGCGTGAAATGCTTTCAGTTAACCCTTTCGCTACGCAGGGTCCCAAATCAAGACCTTTTCACGTACATGCGTGGTTGTATCCCGTCTGTTTCTCTGGCTAATTCGAACACCACCAAATGTCAAACCGTCCGAGTCAGATAAACATATATATTTTACATGTAAATGTGATTTATATTGCGTAGGAGGGACTTCTGGCCGACTTCAGAAGAAAAGATGATACTGAAGTGTCGGACATTAAAGCGTAGTTAAGAAAATTAAAATTTTAAACTTTTATCTTTGCTGGTGAGGACATAAATGAAGTGCATTGCATTACAAACGCAACTTTTCGATCTCGCACATTAAAATTCTGTATCTTCTTCCTCAGAGAAATCATCTATGATCTGCAATTCCATGACACACTCTGCAATTAAAATCTTTGTACTTTTTTGTTTTACTAAAGGAAATTCAAACACGGCTGTAAAGCCTTGGAGTAGACAGCAGGTTAGTTACAAAATGACCTTTGACAAATCATTTTATTCTTCCTGTCTAATCTTTGCATCATCCATTTGTCAAGTTGTCAACTGTTCAGAATCTGCGGTTCAAGGACTGTGATTAATCAATCCGTGAAATCAACTTTGATTAGTATAAGTGATCTGCGCAATGTATGTGAATTCAAACTTAAATTGAAGCTGCAAAAGTTCCATGAGGTAAGGGTGCAACAGTATCTTTTACAATCACTGATGAGTGAGAAATCCGTCAATGTACATGTAAAGTATGCGTTGTTTTTTCCTTACTATGACAGGCGTTACAGATGGGTGCCAGATTCACACCTCGACAGATTTAATTTAAACTAATCATGGAACCTAATACATTACCATGGGTTCTGTCAACAGTGTTTCACAAGCAGTGCTTAAGGCCTCTGCCTGTAATTTAGACTACATTTGATGCGAATTCTCATTCCTTGAACTCCAGAAACATACAAGATTGCCTTTGCTTCGTTGTGAGACATCTGCTATGAGCTGGAAATATTTTTTTGAAAGTGTGCACTACATTGGCTTGATGATTTTAATGTCAAACATGGTCATAAAGGAAAAAGCAGACTGACTACAATTTGGGATAAAGCAACATTTGAATGTCATTGTTTTTTCCGGGCTGTTTACGCCAGTGTGAACTCTTCCTTGCTGTTGGCCTTTTTATACAATACTCATTGTGATTATTTTTGTTATATTTTGTTACGGGTAAAACATTTTGTACAGGAATTTTAAAGACGTAAACAACGACAGGTGGTCAATAAATAATGTTTAATATCAAGTTAAATAAGGAAGGAAGTGAGTTTTATGGGGAGAAAACTGTAGTAGTATTAATGTACCTACGCAATACCACATCTGATCACTAATGGGTTTCAGCATCATTACATTTGGCATGCAAGAAAATCATTCAAAAGAGTCTTCCATTGCTCTTGAAGTTGAAACTTTTTGGGATGTCTTCCTTTAAAATAATTTTGCACGATGTTAATTAAACCTCAGATTTATACAATTTTTTGCTTTTTTTTAAGTAAAAAGGCAAATTAGTCTGCGTGCAAGAGCGTTGAACTTGGAAAAATCGTGACTGATTCCAATATATTTTCTGGGCACTTAGCCGATTTTATATGTTTGAAATGCGATTATTGTTGTTCAGTTTGAAATTCATTTTCGTATTTATCCGATGCAGTTGTCAAATACTCTGATAATATAAATGTGTTGTGTTTGCCTGTGATGGTTTTGATTACAGTATAAATTGAAATGTACTCAGTTCTAACCGAAAATTAAAAACTGAATGTCGATTGAAACCAAAAATATCTGTCTGTATCAGATAGAGAAAACAACAAGAATACGAGATTAAAACTTGATCAAAATTAAGATTACAAGGCCTTACTTCCTGTTATGCTGTGGATGACAAATATTATTAGTCTATCGCGCATGCGTCGATATACTTCTGTTATGGGTAACCTAAAACGTCCATGAACTCAAAAAAGGACTGGGAACCTGTCAGATGGGAAAGGTTAGGGTGCATGGCTGTGAACGCTGTTCAAACTTGTTCACTCTACCAGCGATAGACTCCTTAGCCGCCAGGATAATTCTAGTTAAGCTTGCAGACGCTTTAATCATCTTGTCTGCTTAATTGATCCAATTTTCTGATCAATACATGACCCAAGATGTAAGTTATCTACGACAGAAAGCCACGTAAACCATTCTGTCTAATGTTGACAAACGTTAAGACTAGTGCTGTATGTTTGCTCAGGAACAATAGATTTGTCCCATTTTGGATCCTGGAATGATTTTTGACGTTTTCTCTTGCAAGCTCAATATCACGTTTACCATGCAAGACGGATGACCGAAAGGCAAACACCCTTATGCAGTGTATACCTCTATTGTTGAAAAAGGTGTACCAGACGTGGTCTTTGGGATCACCACACATGAGCAAGAAAGAGTGCAGATAAGAGATCCACCATGGCCTTAAAACCCATGGGGAAGGTCACACAAAAGTCCAAAACAGGGGTAGTCAGCGTCCTCACAAATGGACCCTGGTCCAACAAAAATCTAAAAACATGTTTCATAAGAAATATTTGCACGTATTCCCGATATTGTTATACACGCAGAACATAATAAGGAAAAAAGTGAACGAGAGGGAAAACGTTATGGATTAACACTATCCTTCTTTTGATTGTACGTCTTCATCTATGTTACTGAATCCTTGACGTTTTCAATTAATTTTCACTCACAAGCTAAGTAAATGTCTCACAAATCTTTCACACCTTTAATCTTAGGCTAAATCACCTATCCTGCCCACAAATTTCCAAAATAAATAAATGTAAATGGTTTTTCTCTCCGATGGGACTCTCTTAATATCAGTAAATCACCAATGGTTCTATTATACTGCTGGAGATTGGAAGAAGTGATCTAATTTGTGCTACTTCATGACAAGATCTCAATGGCACCAACAGACCCATAAGACGTGCACATAATTTCCTCATATAAAGTTATTTTTGGATCCTATCAGCCTCAACGAAAAGAATGATATCGTTGACGCTACTGTGATCATGTAATTCAGTGCGATAAAACACTTTTTAATATGCGTTTAAGTCCAGTATATCTAATTGTGAGAAAAAATTGGAATTTAGTCATGGACGATGGGTCCAGTGAAATCTGGAAAAGGATTCATGGACTCTTACGACCCATTCCCTCCTACCCAAAGCGGTAGAGACCAATTCGTTAAATTTCATCTATTACTGCAATTTAAAATTAGTCCCGTGTTTTTTTAATACGTATTTATTCCTGGTTCGGATATTCGACATGATGTACCGTACATTGCATAACAATATACAAAAAAAGTAACTAAGCATTACAGATGAACGCTTCTGGGCTAATATGGCCGAAATAAGAGATACTGCTGAAAATGTTTGAAAAATAGTTTACTTTGAGATATTACAGGAACAAGGAAGGGGACATTATCTGAAAAATAGATCTCCCAGTCAAACGTCTGGTAAGACAAAACTTATTTTTCCGGCTAAACTGCATGAACATGATATAGGAAATTCCATAGAAATGTTACTGTGAGATGTTAGAGGAACAAGCAATCGGACGTTATCTGGCTCAGTTTGGTCTGACATGTAACTGAATCTGCATGAGGAAATTACTAAACGTATATGATTCCGTTACCCGTAGGGAAAGTAAAGTAACTCGGTTTAGTTTTGCACATTGTCCTTGTAACTGACCGTAAAATGAATCCAATATATTTAAATGTTGATTAAATATAACTAAAACGTTGCTATCGGAAGAACTGTTTATCAACAAGGCATGAATCGAAAAAAATTGCTTGCAAAAATTGTGCATGTTCTGAAAGTGTCTCAACACAGTGCTCAAGTAATATACTGGCAAATTTATTTTTCTAGGGGCGCGATCCAAACTTGTGACAGAAATATTCTAGAGTAACAATGCTTTTACTGACAATCCGTTCCTGCAATTGCAGGTTTCTTCAGCGAAACCACATCAGCTATAACATAATAGTCTAACATAAGCTCCCCCTCAACAGGTTTTAATTACAGTAGTCATTTTTGGCAAATTAACTATTTTGGGTACAGTCGAATTTACGACAGAACTATTCAGAGAAGCAGTGCAGTAACTAACAATCCTTTTCCTGCTATTGTTCGCAACTCCTTAGCAAAACTCTGATCCTGAATTGTGGCTTTTAGATTTATTTTGTGCGTAGGTTACTCCGGTATAAAAGCTAATGCAATTGAAACGAGGTAATGTCATCCTCAGAAAGGAATCATCATAAGATTATTTATCACTATCGGGTTCCTTCGTAATACCTTGAGATTATGCAGGATCTTCCGAGTCATCCTTCATCTATTCCCTTGATATCGCAAACTTCATAACAGCTTATCATATTTCATCTGGGTCTGTCACACCCCACAACTGGAGAAGCTTATTCACCTTTGAACTACTTTCCTCTAAATAATTGTCAAGGTGGAATTGTATGGGTTTGTTTTTTTTCTCGGCAAAAGCTTGTGTCTACTTTATTCAAGTCAAAGTACTTATGGTTAAAATCGAGTAACGATGCATGCCGAACAGGTATAATCAAAAATATGTAAAATCAAATCAAAGTGACACAAAGGAGTAACGGACCACAAAAATATTAGAATCTGCATTATGCTCCAACTTTGAGCTTGTAGCAATGTGACACAAATGTGTCACCTATCCTCAAGCTGACATGTAGTTTCCACTTGTTCAATAAAAGTACTAGCTCACCTACAATTAAGTGCTATAGTTTTGGCACATCTGACACTTGTTACGTTATCTTTGGCAGCTTTGACGTTAAAAGATTAAAGCATGTTTTGCTTTCTATAATTACTTGTCAACTGCCGAGAAACAGACCAAACATGTCGCTTAAATTGTCAATGCATGCGTCCTTTATCAACTCAAAGTACACACATTTTAGTCATTTCTTTTATAAAAGTAGCTATTGTAGTATACTTTCCATTTGGGTAAATTCCACATTCATGCAAGCTAACTATTTCGGCAACAATCCGAGCTTCTTTTGGCACCCTCACTTTGACCTATCCCTGCATGTATGTTTTCGTTATCCAGGAGAAAATCAAATTGATAATGTGGACACTTTCATTTGAATGTTAACAGATGCAATCAGGAATTAAATATTTGAATTAAATATTTGAAACAAATATACACTTATGACCCTGGAATACGTTGTGATAATTAAAAAACTTTTGAAAGTTTTGGAAACTTCGGTTTTCTTTCTTCATAACATACTTAGCCACAAAAATATTTCAAATTACAGTGAGTAAATTATCATGTTGCAATCGGACACGAGCGCAAGATTTACACCGTTTTAATTAATTCTTGAAAATTTCTTGAAAAAATCATTTGAAACTTTTTGCCTGGAATTAGATATATGTGCAAGGATATTAATTCTAAGTCTTAAACAGGCGAAGTTGTCTTCTAACGTTACAACGCTGTAATGTTTCTGCCATAAAATAATTCGACTCATGAAATCCTATTAATTTCCCCGTAATGCTTTCCAATAAGGTTCCCTTACACTAAGCCTTATAGAGAAATGAATTGGATTTCAGCCCGCGAAAAGTTATTGAACTAATATATATTTGTCCAATCTGTAGCGCAGGTATGCAACAGCCTCTTCAAATTAGAAACTTAGATATCATATACTATAGTTATAGCAGACCTAATATTAATTGGAAGACCCACCTGTGCACCTAAAAATGGCAAAATGTCAAACTATACACAATTAGTGCCGGCTTACATTTTAAACGTTATCATTTTTCCTCGCGTAGACAACACATGACTGGTGAGGAAAACGTACAATGACAGCTTTGAAATGTCAATTTTACTTTGTTGACAGGTGAATTGAAGTTTAATCTTCATGATTGCTCTTCTTTTCTTTTAAATTAAGTCAGGCGTGCCAACCATACTACCCAAATACTTTGCAAGATGGAATACCCTGTTTCTTTTAGCAACAAATAAACTTGTCTACTTTATCATGATTACACTTTTATTACCGGGTTGAATTAAACAGAAAGATATACAGATATCTGAACAAGGAACTTTGTGCACATTTTAAAATTATTTGCCTTTCTATTGCAACCTGGTCACAAGCTAAATAGAAATAGAACTTGGTCATTGCGTGCAACACGATCCTAAGTATTTTCTATTTATGTCCTTGTCTTTGCATGTCAGTTGAGGATCCCAGGTCATTATTTGACCATTAAAGAAAAAATCATTGTCGGGCTTCATTACAGATGCTATGTTAACGATACGGCTTGCACCGTTATTGTCTTGTGTAACAAAAACAACTGAAGAATTGAAGACAGTTAGCTTGTCACATTTAGGATCCAGAACATTTGCTTACATTTTTTCAGATGCAAATTTTTCGTCATCTTATGTACGATTCATCTTATTTAGCGTAATGGTGATTTATAAATTACTCGCTTTATTCATATGATTAAATATTACGATAAATGATCTGCAATTGAAAATATGTAAACAAACCGGCCAGATCCTTAACGTGACAATTCTATTGTACTTCTGTTAAGGTGTGTCCTACAACCCTACTGTACAGTAGGGATACTTGGGCTGGGTTCTAAATGCGTCTAGCATATGTTTAATTAAATTTCAGTTGAATAAAAATGTACGATTTTTTAATCATTACCCAAAAACACATGACAAAGATCCCAAAATTGTAGCACATTATCCACTAATCTTTCTGTTACCTTTTCCACTCTTGATTCCGGGTGCGTAATCTTGTCATTTTTATATTGTTTCACGGGACGGCAATAAACACTGCAACCATACACGTGTTATGCCTACCATTTATGGTATGCCATTGGGACTAATTTGGATAAGTGTAATAACCATAATCAGTGCACTTACTGATTTAAACAATATATTTGGCACTGAAATTGAATCAGTATTCATACCATAAATGGTAGACATACCACAAATGGTATTGGAATAGTTCCTACATGATTAGGTAAATTAGGTGAACATCTAACTTGTAAAAGCCTTTGATAACTCAAAAGTGCGTCAGGGTTGCTCAGATGTCCTATTAATCTACTTATGTTTGTTAGTTCAATGTTTTTTCTACAATTGAAACATGACACACTCCCAAGAAATACTATTGACCGAGAAATGTACCAAACAATGCGTGATTCAGGTCAAGTCAATCCGTAATATTACATATTTTTACACTCCCACTGGGCCCATGCGATCCAGATGTGGCCATAAAAATAACACTAATACATGAAATGTCAACATCAATCTCAGATTGAATGTTCATAGTGGATGCTGCATGATGGACAGTTTACAATTCAATAAAGTGGTGATAGGAACACAAAAAATAAATTGGATGTCTATAAAATTTGCGGGAATTCCTTCTGCAAAACGAAAGCGAAAACATGATGAAGACGCAAAAATTGAATTTTCGGCTTGCTCTTTTTAATATGTTGTTTTCTGTTTATATTTGTAAAAGGACTAGAACGACAGTCTCTAGACTTTTAGATAATTTATTAACTCTCTCTGAGAAGGTGCAATTAGAGTTAATAAAGATGGCTACTAATGATTATGATGATGCTAACGTGTAACTCTAATTAACCAATAGGATAGTCTCTAGACTGTCACATGACTGCAGCTGCAGGTGTAAGGCAGGAAGCCTGTGGCACCTCTGGTGTTAGCTCTATTGCAGTCTTTAGACTATAGCGCTCCTGGTGGTAACTATGACCGAAGTCCGTAATCCTTTAATATGTGCACACTGTATATGTCCACAATAGAAATGACCCATGTTATTCTTACCTCTGAAAACTAACTTAAAGAGCCAAAATACACTATTTCCCTTAAATAGTAGGAGGCCAGTTTTAACTGCCTCTCTACCTGTGTTTCACATTGTAGTCGTAGGGTGCCCGGACCCGGTGCTGCCTAAGGGCGCGTGGTACAAGCGGAACCTGGACAAGGTGGCGGTGCACTGTAACCGCTCCTCCGAGACGTGGTTCCTCTACTGCTCGGGCAACAAGTGGGTAGGACCCACCAGGAACTGCTCCCAGCGTAAGACTCAATAATACTCGGTTTTATGTTTACGGTTAATCAAAGTTTTCTTTCAGTTTCATTTTACTTTCTCTTAGCAATAGGTTCAGTGATGTTAATCTCTGTAAAGGCTAGGCCACATCGAAAGTTAGCTTTGTCTTTAGCATCAGAAAAAGTTTGGCTTGATGTATATTTGAATGCAGCACTCACACCAAACGTGTATTGGACTTGTAATGATTTTCAAGAATTGAAGAGTGGTAGTGATTTCCCCAAGTCCATAAAATGGGGTACCAGTGACCTTCGAAAAGGTCAAACACTCCTCCCATAGGAGGGAATAGTTGTCTAAAATAAAATATAGTCTCTGACGCCAAGATCCAACTAGAGCCTGCAAGCTAACAGCCGGTGTTGCAGAGTCTTAAGGGAAAATCATCAAATGTGGAATGTGAAGAATTAAAAAGGAAACAAAACTGTGCACGCCTCTTTGAAACACCTTTCCTGTGGGTCGAACTCTTAACATTCATTTTTTCTACTTATGTTTGATTTGTATTTTGAAAGAATGATCCATGTGTTCTGATTTATTTGACAATCTTTATGTGTGTGTTTGCATTAAAACCTTTAAGTTGTTTTGTAAAGAAAATAGGTTTGTTGACTTACGTATCATCGTCATGTAAAATCCATGCAATAAAAACGAAAAATCAAAAATCAAAAAACTAGACGATGAGCACAGCACATCGCAAAGCCGGCCTCGTTACATGGAAGTCACAT
>JBCAUI010006861.1:0-10152 GCA_038406195.1 Haplosyllis anthogorgicola
ATTGTCAGGAAGAATTGTTAAGTTGCTACTCGGATACATTGTACGGGTGAAAAATTTGGTGATGTCACATATTTACCACCCGCGGATTCGGGAAGGTAATGTTTTCGGTCGTATCTGTCTGTTTGTCTGTCTGTCTATGGCTATAACTTTTGAACCACTTGACCTACAAACTTCAGTTTTGATATGGAGGTACATCTTTATACTATCTACGTCAGTTTAAAGTACTGACGGGTCAAGTTCAAGGTTGCAGCAATGAAAAGTGGACAATTTTTTTTACAATTATCTGCCAGTATCATGCATCAAACCTAAATTGTTCTAGTATTTGTGACTAATACACAAAGTTAACGTCAAAATATAGGTCAAGATCTATTGAAAGTCAAAGTCATTTGAAGGTCAAAATTTTCTTGTATTTTCTTTTTGTTTTAACTTCGAAGGAATTTTAATTACTATATTTGCGAAGTGGGCGGTGGCTCCTCGACTGAAAAGAATTATTTATTTCACAAATAAAACATAACGTAAACTCGCCAATTAAATTATTTACTTTGGACCTTTATACAAAAAAAAGTTCATCATTTTATACTTGGTATTGTTCCCACCACGAACAGAATAATTCAAACTGATATAATTGTCAGAATTGATTTTTGACATCTTAATTCCCGAAGGCGTAGAGATGGTAATACAAATCTCTTTTCAGGAACTATTTTTGGAATTTTGTTAGACAATCTAGTTAAATGTTGTGAGGTTGGAGCCCCGAGGTACATATTTCTTACTTTCTCTTGCGGCTTTTTGAGAGGCAGATTTATTACCAAACCACTTGTCTTTTTGTAGTAACCTGGAATCGTTTATGGGAGTATGTAAAATGCAGCAGTGATTTGTCTTGGGCAATAGTCCGTCTATATTGCATTGTTTCTTGTAAAATAAAACCAATATCCAATGAGACCTTTTTTAATGCGTGATGATAATACACGGGGCAGTAGGCTTGTGTTAAACTAAAACCAATCTTTTCTGATCACTCTGTTTGTTTACTTTGTTGAACAGACTTACCGAAAATGAGGATTTAGGGCTATGCAGAATAATATTGCGATAATAACTATTTTTGTATGGTGCTGTTCTGTGCACTATTCTTATATATCGTCATTCGAAATTGAGGTGCAGAACTTGAAGAAATTGAGAAGTCATGCATAAATTAATTTAAAATGATATAAGGTTCCGTGAACCTTTATTTCATTCAATAACTTTTTTAAAAGACAAAGTGACCAAAAGCATTATGTTTTAGTTCCAACCAGCTTATTAACCTAGCAGCTCAACCTTCGCTCAGCAGTAGCATTTCACGCCAAGTCTTTTCAAAGGTGAAATCTGTCCTGTTCTTCTCATATCATGAAAGCTATAACACCAAGCCACATTACTTTCTTTTTCCAGTACAACTCCTGAAATTCCTATCAGTTTGGACACAATAGCACATTTAAAACACAGCGTGGAATTCTTTTGTTCCCTCTTTTGTTCTGTACGTTTCCAAAATGACAGGAATTTCAGGAACTGAGGATTTCTCTGCCATGTTAACTTGTACAGCAGTGATAAAGATACGTTGTGTTTTTGTCTCGTTTAAACAGAATTTAAGGAGGCTTTCCACCTTTTTGATCGGGATGGAGACGGCACGATCGATACGGCTGAGCTCGGGACGGTCATGCGCTCGCTGGGGCAGAATCCAACGGAGGCAGAGCTGGAGGAAATGATTAAAGAGGTCGACGTTGATGGTCAGTGGGAGATTTTATGAGTTCGGCATAGTTATTGCCTGCAAAAGCCACATGTCATCCCTTATCCTTGCTCTTAAAAGGAATCTTTTAGGGGATGCATGATGCTGATATTTATGTAAAGGATTCAGCCCAAATTTGTGTTTTAAAACTCCAAACTGAAGCTGCTGTCTGCATTATTCGTTTTGATTTTGGAACAGTAGTCTTTCAACTTTTTATGGGCATCAGCAGCACAGCGTTGAACTTATTGTCCTCGAACTTTACCAAATTGTAACATTTCCAGCAGATGCATGTAAAACAGGATTAATTCCTGCATCTTTATTTGCAAAGTATTTAGAACTAATGAATACCGGTGATAAATATTATACCTTTAAGGGCAAAGAATAAGTATACAAGAATGCGTAAAACACGCGATTCTAAGTTATAAAACAAACTGTGACCAGATTTTAAACGTAACATCAACACTAAAGACATATTTTAGTTTACATTGTTACCAAACGTGGCATAAAATAAGATAGATATATAAGAGTTTGGTGCTAAAGTGGCATAACACACAGCTTGTTCCCTACTGAATTCGGCTGACAGACACGCAGGCAGACAGGATCATCCCCAAAACCTCCAGTAGATTCAATTCAAATGCAGGCAACGTAATACTTCATGTCTGCTAAATTACCGTTTGCACGACAAACAGAACAACATCTATTAAATATTTACCATCTAGTTGATACATGATTTTTGGTTTCTTTTTGGTTCGTCAAATCCAATTTACAGGCAGGGGAAAATATTTTCAACATAACAGATTCTTCTTATAATTATTACGGCGATCGATAGTGCACTTGTTGGTCCAGTTTATCACTTGTGCTTGTGTTGTTCGCAGGAAATGGGTCAATAGACTTCGAAGAATTCGTGGCCATGATGGCAAAGAAGTTAAAGGAAATGGACACAGAGCATGAAATGAAAGATGCATTCGGGTGTGTACCTTAGATGCTATCCCTTACAGCTTAATCGTGACAGATTTAGATGTTTATGATTTATTAAAAGGAAAGACAAAGATTGTAATCCTGTATGGTACAATTGTATAAGAGGTTTTATTCGGTCACTGGTCAATCTGCCAATCCGGTTATCAGCAATATGGAATTGTAAGAATAACTTCGTCCAATTTATATCCGGAAATGTCAATTTGGTCTGTTTGTTTACAGACAAACTTTAATGCTTTACGGTTTTTAATGAAGGCAAGTTAAATTGCATGAAATCTGTTGCCAAATAAACATCTAGCTTAAAATGTATCTGGAATAAGTACCTACATAAACTCAAATACAACAGTAAAACTGGTATATCTCAAAACAAATTGCACACAATTTAATCCTAAAAATGGAATAACTCAAAGTTTGTTTGTAAACAAACAAGCCAGATAGACGAATTTGGAAAAGCAGTGCTGTTTAATGATTTTCAATAAAAGCAATTGCCATCAATATATTTTGATTCAATTTCCAAAATATACTATGTTGTCTACCCTGAATTTTTCAAAAATCTAAAGCAATTGGAACAGACTCTACTTTGCAGCTACCAGTACGTCTACCAAATTTTGGACGCAAACCAAAGAGAAAAGTTCTATTTGGCCCTATGCTAAAAGTTTAAATCGACATTTTTAATCACGTTACAAACAGCCAGGAATGATATACTGTCTTATTTTAACCGAAGTAAACAGTAACTCCATACTTTCCATGTTTGCAGCGTATTTGACAAGGATGGAGACGGATACATCACCGCAACGGAACTCCGACAGGTCATGTTTAATCTGGGAGAGAAACTAACGGAAGAGGATGTGCAGGTTAGAACGAGTCATGCTTTGTATTACAGTACAGACTTCTAATCAGCAAGCATTTCTTTTTACAAAACCAAGAGTAGAAAATACATGAGGCCATCTTTTTCAATATGGTTCATCTTTACTTCCCAACAAAAAAATGGTAAATTTCATTCTGTCAATGGTGACAATTGAGGTTTTTCTTTGATTCGTTCTTAAGTTATGTTCTAACCTAATTAGCCTAATCAGCCAGACTAGTTACTTTCTGAGTAAACAATATTTGGTTATTTACTTCATTCAGTAGATTACCAAATTTAGCAAACTAATAACACAGTATTTTTGCCAAGTATTAGTTGCAGATTTACAGTGTAGAAAATAATTAGTGTAAGAGGGTAACTTTCGTTGTTTTTAACCTCGCAATGGGGAGAATGCATGAAGAAAGTGCATAATCCATGTTGCTTTTATATATGTAGTTATGTTAAATTGGCCTAAAAGAATAACATAAAATGTGTACAGAAACAGGGGACCTTTACTTTGCTTGGGATGCATTAATAATTAATATCTCCTGTTGGAATACAACGTTCTAGATTTACGTTTATATTTGTAGGATATGATAAGAGAAGCTGACTTTGATGGCGATGGCAAAGTAAACTATGAAGGTAGAAAATTTCTAAGTTAAAATTTCTTTTGAAATGTTGTATGATATACAGTAAATGATTGATGACGCCTTGGAAAAAGAAGATTTTCAATCCACTTGCCACAATGTTTCAAACTTAATATTAAACTGACGTGTTATGATTAACAACATTTCATTTCGTATTTATGCATTTAAGACACATTTTGAGATGATGAGTATTGATAAAACTTCGTTTTTCATACTTTCAGAATTTTCAAAGATGTTGCTTGGAAGATGACGTCTGGATCTCTCAAATGCTACTCTTCTTCTCAAATACTTTTCAACATATGCAACTATTGATCCTGTATGCAAGATTATGCGTTATAATGTTATAATATGTCATTTGGTGGGTGCAAGGGGGCACCGGCGCCGTCTTGTTTTGCTTTGGGAGCATGCTTAATTCTTGAATGGAGATTTACAATGACAAGCCCTGAATCAATCAGAGAACGTTAATATCAAGGTTCGCACAAGCTTCATGTCTTACTTATCTTATTACACTACTCGATGATTTAGAAAATCGAGTGAAAAAAAGAAAACGCTGTAAACGTGTTAAGAAGGTACAGGCGATTGCATGAGACACAATGGGACCTCTCCTTTACGACCTTTCAGTTTTTTAAACCACCTGCCGTTTACGACCAGATATTACAGGACCAACCAACATGTATGTTCCAATCAAGTGAACCTGCTTTTGAGACCGTGTATTGGTCTTGAATTTGAAGATTACTGTCATTAATACAGAATTTTACCGTATTAAAACCAGAAATTATTTGTTCGTAACCTTCACCAGTTCAAAAGCTGATTTATTCTTAAAAATAGGTACAGTAGCACAATTTTATGTAATTAAGACATGACATTACACACTTTCTATTTGAGATTCTAAACACTTCACACTGAAGCTGGAAACTTATAATGTATACTTTTCATGTGTAAATTCACGTGTCATTTTCTAGCATAAGTTGATCAATTTAATACCGTTGTTCAATTCTACACGGAATTCTTCATCATTAAATGTATTAGTTTACAAAATAACGATGAATTTGTGGAAGAAAAATGTACAAATACAAACGTGACAAATTTCTTGCACAATGTGACATTTGCTATTCAGAACAATCTTACGCTTGCATTACCAAATATCCATTTACTGTTCAAAAGGTCACACAACATACAGGCAGTGCTTGCTGTATATTGGTGACATTAAGCCTACCTCTTTACATATTTATATCCAGAAGCAGCTATCATAACATCTACTCTTATGCAACATGCTCTTCCATTATATGTGAATTTATAGTGTACATTATATTAGGCTTGTCCCGTTAGGTTTTGTTTACATAATTTAACACGTAAATTATTTGTTAATGCAAACTAAACAACATGTTATAATGAATAAATAGGGATATTAAGAATTATGTGTTACGTGTCACGATTCAAATAACTTAGGAAAATGAAGAATTTACACCTGCCAAAATATAAACAAACTTTTCATATCCTTAATGTGACCAGACTAATGCATAGAGCTCACTGAAATGCAAATTTAGGACTTATGTGTACAATGCATTGTCAACTTTGCTGAAAAACATCTGCTATGTTAAAATTTTTCATCGAAAGTTCGAAAAATGCAACTTAAAATTTACACGAGACAAAAGGTTTCCTCACAAAAAGGTTAAATATTTGACATGCGAATTGAATGTTTGTTGTCGATTACCATTTTAAAGAAATTTCTCTCTGAGCAAATTTAAAATGCTATTCAACCGAGGGTATGGTAACAGATTTTGCCTGCTTGCCTTCCTGCAAATTAGCCAAATTACATGATTTGTGAACAATCGTTTTTGTGACGGTCTATAATTTGCAACAACCATTTCAAAAATACGATACCAATGATAGTATAAAACAGATAAATATTATTTGGTATTCAAAGTTTTCAGTGTTTAGAGGTCCAGTGGTAATTTACAGTTTGGCAGACAGACAGGCAGGATCAAGTCTGAAAATCTCTTATAAAAAACGAATTGCTGAAATCGACGTAATGTCTTAGTATGTTAAAGGTACACCATCTTTACTGCATGCACGCACTAATGCTTAATTTTTTTCTGTCCTGTATATATTGTATTGTTGATCGTTATTTCAATTAAAACATGTTTTTATTGCATCACATGTCTTGGTATTGAACCGAATGTCCGATATAGGGGTATTTCTGCTCTCTGTATCGACGGGGAGGATCTATGGTTTTCCCCTGTGACGTAATATTAAGCTGAGCTTTAGGGGGTAACTTTGGTTTAAAGTCACCCAATAGGGAAGTTTAAACAGTTGGTAAAACAATACGGTATGAGGCTTTGTGCCCCTTCTGGTCATCTCTCTCGTTTCTTACTTGTTGTGTAATCCAGTTTTTCTTTTCCAATCTAGGTTTTTCCAAATTGGTTTTATGGAATTGGGCTAATTAGGCTAATTTTGTTTTCTGGTTTAAACCAAAATGACAAATATTGGGGAAGATTTAAAACAGTATGTTCCTAACTATAATAATGATACTGAAATTGATACCAGAATTTTCATTGCAATTAAACAACAGGGCATTTCAGCAATTACATAGTCTGTTGAATTAGGCCTTAATTAGGCCTAATTCCGAGCATAAAAACCAATTTGGAAAAACCTCTAATGGTTGTACTGAACACAGATAATCGTGTTGCAGGATATGCCCATATTTAACACGGGTAAGCCCTAAATAAGCTTATGTTACTAAAAATACACCGGCAGTAAGCACACGTAATACAATACCCCAATTGCATAAGAGCCTAACCTCCTGTAAGCAGAGCACACAGAAGCTGCCCCATCAATGGTGCAGTTAACATACGCTCCACGGGGCTTTTTACACGCGCCGTTGTTTTGGTAAAGACGGAAGATCTTACAGTGTGCTGCGCTTTCAGATTTTATACATAAGACCGTTATTTATTTGACAAATAAAATGTTATTTTAGTTCATAAATAACACCGAGATAAAACAACAAACTATTTATTATTTGTGCGCTTATTTGCACTTAAATTTTTATGGTAATGGAAATCATCTGCCACTTCCACAAATGGTCAAATCAAACATTTCCATCACGAATACATAATACTGATGTATTTCCGGATAAATAAGCTTGGTTGTTTAAGAAAATAACTTTATATTACTAATTTAAGCATGGGATCTAACACGGGTAATATATAAATCACAAATAATACATGTAATTGTTTGGCATATTTTTGTATACTTAACTGGGAAAGTTTCCGAGTGTCGCACACAGAAGAACTGAAAAGCATACGATCCTAGTTAATTACACATGGCAATGCCAATTGTGCTGAGTGTCGAACCTGATATGACATGGAAGGAACATAGTATGCACACATTTAAATCAGAGTCAATCACCATTTAAATTAAAGTGTCTCATAAACCCTAAAGCAGGGGCGGATCCAGGATTTCCCGTTGGGGGGAGCGCCACCCGTATTTTCGCCCAAAATTTAGTGGAAAGTGCATGAAAACGAAGAAAATTTGGGCTGTTGGGGGGCGGCGCCCCCCCCCCCACCCCCCAGATCCGCCAATGCTAAAGGGTTGGCCATGAGTTAACATGGAGGGCACTGTAAACATAACTGTTATCTTTCATATTTTCGTCCGACAATTTGTGCCTGCCTCCCAGTTTGGTTTAGTTAAGTTGCCTACAGTAGGACCCTTGGCCGCTGTACAATACAATATGCAATGTGCGTGGTTTTAGCCTGTGGAGGTCTAGCTGTGTAGCTCTCGCCAAAGATACCATTGACACGTTCGGGGTAAAAAAAATCTTTAAACATGGTCATACAATACACTTTATTCTTTCACAAGCGCTGCGCGAAGTTGAGCCCGACCAATGCCCCCGCCCCCACTACGCACTTCCTGGATTTCGTGAAAACGGTATTACCAAATGCACCCAACCGGGGCCCATTTGTGGCAAACATGGCGACCTCCACGCCAAAAGTGATAACATAACTGTTCAACAATCACCAAGCAAATATTCTTCGGAAATCGTACTGTACAACATACAAGGATTTGTGGTTTCTTATCATATATATTTTATTTGCAATAATAATGACTGACTATCCGAAACATAATCTGTAACAAATACACGCTCGCACGCATGAATCCTGCTTCTACCTTATTACTCAAAATGCATTCTAATACTGTAATACAGGGCCAGTTCATCCGAAGTTTCGCTGGAAGTTGTTAATTGGCAAGTTTATCTCCTATGGATACATAGCAAATTTCATGTCCCCACTTTTACTCCACATACGGTAGATTTCGTGTTCTTTGTCGAAAGAGTGAAACTTTTTCAAATTGTATCCACTATTGTCACAGTATCCGAACGCACTGATCTGGCTGCACACTTTAGTCAAAAGATACATCGCTAGAAATCCAGTAGATACCATATCATTCTGCACATTACTGTTACTGAGTCTCTCGAATGCAGCTGTTGCACTTTGAATAAAAAGCGGATCCAGAGCGTAAGCTTTCAATCTGGATTTGGCCACTTGCGTGAAACAGGATAACTGATGGGCTCCAATGACCTTGTCGTACATACAATCCCAATCGCTTATGAAATGGTTGTATATAATTGTGATGTTTTCACTAACGCGTGTCAATACTTTCCCTCGACCTTTCTTTATGTGGCACCATTGGTTGTTGGTAAGCATGTGTGTGGTTTTCGATCCACAATGTTCTTGACTGTGACACATGTGCATGTTTAGTCGCATCACAATATCATGTGAGTCAATTAACTTTCCTAGTTTGTGTTTAAGTAAACACGCATCTCCCGTCACAACAGCGCAAGTCTTTCCTTCACCAAATACCTCGTTTTCCCGTGGTGTAACTCGTGGCAGTGAGATGTCGCTACGCTCAGAACACCTCTTGCAGGAAGACCGTCCCAGGAATATACCACTGTAAGCATCCTCCTTGTATGGTTCCTTTCTGGAACATATTGGCTCTGCAAAAGAAAAGACAATAAAGTTGATTTACGTAATTTTAGGTGTACTATGCACTTTTATTGTCAAATTATATTTGCACTTAACAATGAATATACCCCATAATTTTGATTAGGCTTTTATAGGTTAACTGATTAGAAGCGACACAATCCTTAAATATTGTTACAATATTATCCAAGAACCATTGTATGGACTACTGTCAATTTGTGAGTCATTGATGAGGTAGTGCTAGTATATAAAATGATCATTACCAGATCATTCAAAACAATTTTCAACTGTAATAATCTAATAAATAACGAGTATTAATGACATAGTTTAGTTAATGCTTCCCACCACATGGCACCAACTAAGGGTGCCCGGAAATGACATACATGCAGCGTGTGCGTGACATCATCCACAAGACATATAAAATAGAGCACGCATGACCAGCGCGTCCAGAAGGAATTCAGTAGTCAGAGGGATCACATCAACATATATCACTACATCACATCTATTTTCTAGTTGCCTCAGGTAATTGCACATCATTTAGTTATCTTTATCAAGTAAATGAATAGCATAAGAATGCAAGTATTCATAAAGGAGAGTGTATTTACTAACTGTAAAACTGGCATCATCGATTTACATGCATTTAGTAATTCTGCAGAATGACTGTCTACTATAACATTGTTAATTTCATGTTGTTATAGGGTTTTGCTCCCGGATTGATATTTTCCAGCGAGCTATCATCAATAAATAAGCAATTATATCTTCACATCACTGTTTGCTAGTCCTCTTTGTCTAGTGCATTGCTACCCATAAGCATTCATCGTGAAACATATATACACTGCCGGAACGACGTCTGACATTTTGGCACCCAATGAGGGATCACTGGACAAAGAGTGATCACCAGAACCAGAATCAATAGCTCAGAAACCATAAGAATTCATCCCTTCTCACTTCCTT
>JBCAUI010006872.1:0-10151 GCA_038406195.1 Haplosyllis anthogorgicola
ATTTTCGCCCAAAATATAGTGGAAAGTGCATGAAAAGGAAGAAAATTTCGGCCGTTCGGGGGGGGCGCCAGCGGCGCCCCCTAGATCCACCAATGACTCAGTTAGCTAAACAACAACTCAACAACAACAACTCAACAACGATTCAAATATGATTAGTGGATTGATTGTAAAAGACTTACTTGTAATAATATTTTCTTATATATATTTTTTGCAAGAAAAGAAATTTATGAGTGAAATTTATCAGCTTTAGACGAAAAAAATATTATCCTACTTTGTTTTCAACATCCCTGCAATTGTCAAATCCGGCTACAAAACTAGTCCAGTTAACCTAAAATCTGGATCTAAGAATTATACCGACAGACCTCCCTTAACATGTACTTGGAGACAGCAAAAATCTATTTTTACTAACCCTTGGAGAAAAATCCATGTTTTGGAAAAATAACACACGTGTTGACATCGATAACAAGTGACAGTTTGCCTGATGCAATAAGACTAAGCTTTGTAAAAGATTCGTGAACCTTAAAGCGAAACATTGGCCTGATGTTTTCAGAATAAGTTCAAACCTACACTATTCTAACGGCCATAGCAGTTCCCTATGTGCAGAATTATGAGTATTTACAAATTACGTAAAAATGCAGTCAAAAAGGCCAGAATGATATTGAAACGGATACGCAAATAAAAATATTTTTCGTTCACATTTGTACCATCCAAAGACGTGAAGACTCTGGATGTATTAACTATTCGAGTAAACCAGTACGTAAACGTTTCTTTAATTTTGAATAATAAATCATCATTGAATGCTTGCTACAAATCTAGCATGAGTAAACTTGGACAATTCACCCCAGTCACCAGCTCATGAAACTCCTATCAATTTGGAAGCGTACAAAACAAAAAAGGACTATTGTACTATTGTTTCAAAAAGAGTTAGAATTTCATGCTCTGACAAAGGTTGCGTAAGTTTTCTAGGGAACATAAAAGTAGTAAACGGCCGAGAGATACCAGCGCTTCCTAAGAGTATTTTTATTTAATAACGTTTATTATATACATAAATAAATTCGTGGCAGTTTATTGGTCCACAAGTCCCAGATAAAACTGTATATCTGTGAATATTTAATGAATTACTAGGTCAGGTGATGTCATCAACAGATATAAACTGGTCTGTGTGAAGCATTTCAAAATGACATGAGACTAATAGGAGGTGACAAGATGTCACATGTAGTAGAAAGCGTAATGCTGATCTATTCATTAGATGTAATCAGCACTAAGATCCATTTACTACCTCAGACCTTCCGAGACAAAGAGATACATTTGTTGATTTGATGCTATTGAACATGAAGGTATGATATCATACTTTGTAAAAGGTATTACATATTTCATGTTTATTATTGCTAGTTGCGGGCGGTGGAAAACGAATACTTCATGAATAAATTTCAACTTAGTGTATAGCCTTCGTTGCATATACGCTTCTTTTCCATTCTTATTGGTCAAGATCAAACAATTCACTTTTTTGTCACACAAAATTTTCCTCATGCAAGAGTGACGCTGTAAGTGTGTGGTCATTTGCATATCTTTGTATGTATTCAAGATACATGCAGGTACTAAAATATTCCAGTATAAAGGCCACAGTCCTCAAAATAGTTATCCGCCCAGATCAATCAGACATTTTCCGCAATGGAAAAGAGCGTTTGGGACGAAAACAAGCACAGGCTACATGTCTACTAGAAATTCTTATTTCTACTCTATTTTCTGATCAGTTTTGGAAAAGGGTAAATCTTACCTAAAAGAGATTTTTTCTTTTGGGTTAGTGTTTTAAAGTATTTCAATTTGCCACAGTTGAGACAGCTTCAGGCAGCTTAAAAGATGTTCTGTCTCGTTGGAAATTTATTTGTCCATAACACACTGTTTGCTTGCCACTGGGTGCCACATACAAGACAGTGTCCAATATGCTGTGTTATTGTTACAATAATGATCTTGGATACAGCTTAAATCTAGTTCACAAATCAGCCTCCTAAAGCACAAAACACTGACTAAATGAAGGATGTGTGAGGGGATATTGTGGTAACTGAACAAGAATGCCTTCAGTCGAAGGTCAGCCGTCGTATTTAAAATACGGTAGAAATTACGAAAGAGTCAAACATTTCCTTGACTTGACTGTTTTTAAAAACAGTTTTTGTTGGACCAGGGTTCATTTGTGGGGCCACTGATTGCGCCTGTTTTGGACTTTGTGTGTCCATCCCCATGGGTCAGTAGCAACCTCCAATAACGAAATTGGTAAGCATAAGTTTTTGCTGAACCGTGACACATGGAATATAAAACTGCTGGGATTTAAAATGTTAATGCACCATACAGTGCTGATTACACCTCAGAGATTCGTTTGTACCATTTCCAGTGTACCAATACATGTGATGAACATGTAAGGAGTAAAGTGGTCATATAAATATTGTGTCTAGGAGTCCAGTTACACATGTTTATTGTGTAACACACAGTCGCTTCAGTATAGTAAGGAAAACAATGGCTTTCAAACTGTATCACTTGTCTTAAAGTGTATATAATAAAATTAGGACTGTTTGTTGGTGGATCTACCTTCCCTAAAAAGAGATATGTTAAAATGATCTAGAAATGATTTGTTATATTGTTCCCCAAGCACAGAACAAAGCTGATATATTAGACTTTATGAAGCGAATCAAAAGGTAAAAATCTGTGACTATTTACATACGACTGTGGTAGCTGTCACAACTGATTTGTCTAAAACTGTTTTATTTTCCTTTTATGTCTCTCTTGCGTGTTCATATCCATCCCATGTACATTGCCTCTACATTGTCTTGTTTATACATTATACGATGACAAATTATGCATTTATGAATATATGAAAACTGCGTTTTGCATCTTTGTATTTCATAGTTATTTCTCTTCACTATTTCGTCTTTATTTTGAAGGGTTTTTTGTATAGTTGTAAACAGGTAGAGATTGTTTACAAAGTAGTTTTCATTTTTACAAGTTAGCTAAGTTTGAGAAGGAGCTCTAAATGTGTCTTATTACTGGGGTTAGCATTAATAAATTTATTGTTTTCATAATCTGTGACGCATTGCTTGAATACATGCATGTCGCAGAATGATGTTTCTAGTCTGTTGCTTGCTAAGTGTTTATGGGTGGAACAATGCGGGAAATGGGGAATTGAGAGTCATTATGTCTACCACACATATCCATAATGGAAATGGATTATCCACTTTTCTTTAAGTCTTCCGCTCTAAGTGGAGACCCCTGAGACATGATTAGCAATCAGCACAACATAAAGGCAACGTCTTTATCTTATGCTGTTCTCACAACGAGTCGTTTTCTTATTAACCTGGAAGGAGATGCATAAACACTGTGATAAAATGCGGTTTACTGTATTGGTCTTGTGGCGGGGACTTTTGACTTCAGAAGAATTTCTATCGGTTTTGGAATAATAGCAAAGCAAAAGCACATCGTGGAATTTTTTGTATTCCCTCCTTTATTCTGTACATTTCAAAATTGATAGGAGTCATTACACAGAAATGGTATCAACTGTGCACGTAAGGGTATATAAGGGAGCTCCCACAAGGTACCATGTTAAAGTTATGATACAATTTTTGTGTATTGTTTCAGATTTAGGAAGCACATGGCTTTATGTGGTTCTAAAGTCTGGCTGATTACATTTGTGGATAAGGCCAATTAAAGGACAAGATAGTGGTACAAATCACCAGTTTTAGTGTGCTAAAGATCAGTCCATCAACTACATTTGTTCAAGTGCATGTAAGCCAAGTCTAACATTTGAAAAGTAACTACAGCTGTAGTCAAGGAATCAGCTGTGAAACTTAAATTGTATCTTCGTTTCCACAGGAACTTCCACGAAAAGTAATTGCACATACGTCCCTCGTGAGGTTCAAGAGTACGATTGACAAGAATGCGAGAACAATGCGCTTTTTTGTCGTTTTCCCATTTTAGTGAAAACAAACTGTTTCCATCCAGTATGATGCAAACATTTGTGTTCCTGCATAGTTTCAGTTTTGTAAAAATTGTAAAATTCACATTGAATAAGCTCATTACGAACATACGCAGTACTACCATTTATGGTATGCCAGTGAAAGCAATTTTTTGGCCGAGTGTAGTTTACCGATCAATCAGAATGCTTTACTTAGACTAAATCGGTGCACTTATTGATACACGGTAATACCATTTTTGATATGTATGCCATTTATGGTTCACTCCTACAAATCAATCTGTGTCAGGAAATAGACAAACTAGGAGAATTAGGAAAATTAGGTGAAATAGATGACGAAAAAAAACCATTATGAAATCGCATTCATTAAGTTCCATCTGTATCTCTAAATTGTCCGTGTAAAAATAAAAACATTGTTTCCACTTACATTATAAATACAGTACTAAAATGGAGAACAAAAAGATCAAAGCGTTTGTATTTGGAATCTGCAAGGCAATATCAATGGGACAGTTCAGTTTAAAGGACAACATCGTGGGCTCCCTCTTGCCCTGGCAGCCTTCTAAATAATGACTGCCTTGGTAGATAGATGTTCACTTACTAATTCATATTGACCGATTCATATTCTGTATTGTATCTAGCCGACAAACATATCACTTACTACCAGACAGGCGACATAAACAACTAAACCAGCAGGTGATAAATACCTGTAACAAATTGTGAACTTAACTTTGTTCTATATTCATCATCTGGATACACGTCTTTTCACAGAAATGCAATTTCCTGCCTAACAAATCTTATGACTTGAGCCGTTTTGTTTTGCTCAGGTCATAAGTTTGAGACATGCTTTAGATAAATCAGCAAGAAGAATATTGGTAACAGCAGGTAGTCGATTTGTGATCACGGAATGTCTAGTCAGACACGTAAAGTGTTGAGGCCAGAAGTCAAGATCTGCCGGATTAGCATACATATTTTACCAAATTTTATGGCTTAAAACTACAACTCTTAAAAGGTATTTCATTTTGTGAACAATATTTAACCAAATAAAAACATCTGTGTAGTGGTGTCCATGACTTTGGAGACCAGTCCGCCAAGTTATAACACCATGTATAAATTCGTTATCGATTAAAACTGGGCAAATTGGGTACTGGCATTTGCAAGGTGAGACAAAAAATCTCACACAACGTCCTTCACTGGAGCGTGAATGACTATTGTTCTGAAAATAAGACGAATGAAAGAACATTTTATCATCTGCGAAGCTAATTTAAGTAAGTGACAGATTTCATTCAACTTACTACCAGGTTTGATACTAGTTGATTTTGTACATCGAGAAATAGTCAATATGGAACATTATACCACGTGTGTTCAGTCACACAACAAAAAAAGTGTGGATAATTCACCGTTATCTCCACACTTTTTCTAGTGTTACTGCACAGTATGCAGTGTAAGTAACGGTCGGAAACCTAATATTCAACATTTTTTCATGGTATATCCATTACTTCACATTTTCGTTCGTTTTGTAAGTAAAATTTGTTAAATAGCACAATAGATCGGATAGACGATTGAACAAAACCAAAAAAAATGACGAACACATTTTCAGACACATAAATTTCATTCAATTGCGACAACCACAACAATTTTCCAGACAAATGACTTGTCATTGAATCACGGTATGAAGCATTCATTTGGCATATGCATGAACCTCCATTAGCTCCCTAATTCTGTCTTTAATTTCAGTTGCATATTAAAGGCTCTTTAGTTGACACAGTAATTATCTCCCATTCAGTGGAAAAGCATTTTCCATGAGACAATTGAAGCTGTCTTTACTTTCCGGATTAAAAAAAGAGCATGGTAAGACAATATGACAATGAAAGGATTTTACACAAGGGTTATAAATATATTTTTAATTAAATGTACTATTTGCCACCACAAAAATTGTTACTAAAATTGCGTGACCATGTTATTAGAGTTGTCTCGGTAAGGAACTGGACTGTGTTTACATATTTTTACATGTAGTTTCCTCCTGGTAAAAAAAATCATTTGAATACCGAGAGTTACTTGTAAATCGTGTATGTCTGAAACATCTTTCGCTATTTGATAATAAAGTTATTTATGTGACAAGCCTAATATTCGTTTACACATACAAAAATTTGTATCTAGAAACTACAAATATGACTTAAAATAACACTGCTTAATCATCAGTGATGATCATGATTGTCAGTTTAAAGCAGCAAGCCCTGGTAAATCAAGGTTTAAAAGTATCTCCCTGCACAGAAAATTGTGTCAAAGGAAATTGCAGAATTACTTAAGAGCAGAGCCTTCCACCATTCCAAAGATTTGATTTCAATAGAGTTTTCCTGAGGATCTAAGATCACACCTGAGCCACAGTAAATCAAGCAAGCTATACCTTTAAAACATCAAATAAGGCCGGGAGTTCATCAAAGTGTCATGTTAATGTTGTTGGCCTGTCCACCTTTATTAGAATTGCTTCAGTCTGATTGCTCATTGCTTTGTGCAATTCTACCGCACAGTAATCTTTGATGTGCTGCCTGTGGAAGTTTACAAGAACAAATTTGTCGCCAAAATGGAACTGAAAAACGGCTGGTTACAATGTACAACGAACAATCGTACTAAATTTTGTGGCTCATCTGGCTCCCCGGAATGACTGAGCGAGATATACAAGTATTTTATACTTTACTCAGTACCGACCAAATAATACATTAGAACATTTCACTTCCGTCAGCAACTTCAGTTCCTGACATTGTTTTTACGTTGAGACTATGGAATTTCTCGGTGTGCTTTGAGTCCTGCAAAAGAACCTCTTATTCCAATAATCCATTTAATGCTCTGAGAGGTGAGCAAAATTGCTAAGCAATTTCATGGTTACATTCTCGTTTAGTGTTGGTGTTTTACATACACATTATCACTTCCAATAAAAGATGTATTGTTCCCAAAAGTATTGCTCGTTCCGTACTGTCGAGCATAACGTTACCACTACATACATCAATGTGCAATTAAACTTGTACCAGGTCAGTCAACTGTCTGTCCGTTTTCTGGATCTGTGAATACCTTTAATTCGCATTGCCTCTTTTATGATGTTGCAATGTTGATTTTTGAAAGTGGTCATGCTATTTAAATGTAGCTTTCAAATTAATTTTGTCTACTGAATGTAATTCAATAATACATGTGTACACAATAATAACGTGTCTTCAACACAGAACAAAAGCAGACTTTACCTTCTAAATGGAAAGCGAGAAACAAGGTAACGAGAATATGGTATTCAGTGTGTACAATAAGGCACCATTTTAATGGGATCTTCTTGTAGCAGATCGAGAAATCAAAGGAAATTTTAACCCCCGCAAAGTACGTGAACTGCCAATGGACTATTATGTGCCTATTAGCATGGCACTTAGAACAAAAGTTTAAAGGTACGAGAGAGCCCATTGACCAGATACAATTTCCATTGACTGTATGGACCATTTCTTGATCAGTTAAAGAAAAAAGAAAAAATATCAAAAAATGCCAAAGATGACGTTTGTTTGATAACGTCAACGTTACTTTCTTTCCATAGAAAACGTATGTTTTGTAAAAAGTTATCTAGTTAATTCCGTTCTTTCACACTGTATCCATAGGTCTGTTTTTTACGCTGAATATCCTGACAAGTAGACCTTATGGGTTTGAAAACACTATTCATTTCCACCATTCCAATCAGATCCTTTATTGCTTAGAATCTTACCGCAATGGCCAATATGACCCTCATTTAACTGAGGCAGATGATGTAATTTTGCAGCTTTAAATCTGAATGATCAAATAAAACCACCATGGTTCTATGTGTCCTGAATATAAATGACACCGTATTAGGACTACAGAAACTTAACTGTGTATATTTACCGCTTCTCGGTAATTTTTCATAAAAGCATTTTGGTGTAGGTCAGTACCCTTGTTTAACCAAGTAGAGGATGTATCAAATGCAATGGATTCCTCATCCTTTTACGCTTTCATTAGTGCAGAAAGGAGAAACTGTCAAAGGATTAGAGACTTCGGTCAGAGTTACCACCAGGAGCACTATAGTCTAAAGACTGCAGTTAGAGTTAACACCAGAGGCACCACAGGCTTCCCACTCACACCTGCACCTGTAGTGACAGTCTAGAGACTATCCTATTGGTTAATTAAAGTTATGCATTAGCATCACAATTATCTTTGGTAGCCTTCTTTATCCAGTTCTAATTGCACCTCGCCTGAGACTACATGTATTTTGTACCAGAGTTAAATAAGTTATCAAAAGTCTAGAGACTGCCGTTCTAGTCTTTTTACAGAAACAGATATGAAGTTATCACTTGTTTAATAGTCTATGAAAACCACAATAATTTTATCACATTTATATTCCGGTTTTAGAGATGTCAAGTGAAAATACATGGGTAATAAAAAGACATGATTTGTATTGAGATATAAGTCTCAACTTCTCTGATACTAATTTTACTGTTGTATTTGAGTTTATGTGTAGGCACTTATTCTAGACATATTATAAATCTATACACATTTCAGAACAAATTATACAAATTTTATCAGGACATACATAAATACGGAACAACTCCCAAGTTTGTTATGTCTCAGACAACCAAATTTGGAGACCCACCATCCCTCAGAATAAGCCACGACTTCTTCCAGACCCAATGACTGTAAAAGGAAATTTATCATCGTGCTATCAATGACACTTTTAAGCTTTCATGCAAATGACTATTACCCAAGAAAAGAATGAGGAAGATTTACCTTTTTCTATTGAGCTGTGAACCTGAAATTCCTGTCTGTCTACTATTTACAGAAAAGAATGCTCTTTTCCCCGAGATTCAATTTCCTGCAAAACCAATCTTAAAACTTGTGCTGTTGCATCTAGGAAACAACCTCAACTTTTACTCTTTACTCTTGTAACATACGTGACACTGGACATATTTTCTTTTTCAACATTAGAACTACAGTGGTCTCCAACAGTTGTTTCTACTACATGATTGGTCACATCACGGATTCTTCAGGGAGACAACTTTGCTGTAGTAGTAGACAGTAGACAGGCAAAAATGTTTTTCCAAAATTAACTACCGAATGAAAGCAAAAGAAAAAAATGAAGGGCAAGTTTCAACTGCTCCCGTATTTCTGATAAAATTGACTCCTGTCAATCACTTGTAAACACCTTAACCGTCTTCATCCTACCCACAGAGGATGAAATTCCTATCAGTTTTGAAACAATAGCACATCAAAGGCACAGCATGAAATTTTTAAGTTTTCTCTTTTGTCCTGTGGGTTTCTAAAGTTACAGGAATTTCAGGACCTGTTGAAATACAGTTAAAAGGTATAATAAAATGTTGGAGTAGTAAGCCATCTACAGATGGTGACTCCTCTTCCAACATGTACATAAGTTGGTCCCAATAGCGCTGGAACATCTAAAACATTTCATGTCAATAAGTTCTGCTTCTGGTCTTGGATTATATCTACCATAAGTAAATCATATCGTTTAAATTAAATGTTAAGTACAGCTTCAGGCAGGATTGACACATTTCACCATTCTAAGTTAAGGATCGTTTATTCTGCCTACGTCCACGATAATGTGATAGTGCCTCAGAAGAATTTCCGCTTCCAGTTTTGTCAAGTTAAAAAGAATATCTAAAACTCAAACAAGTATAATTACCTCTTTTCATCAAGTTTGAACATTTCAGGAAAAACTCGTTAAATTTAGTAGACAAAGACTGCAGAAAATTAAATGCGACAGAAGTAACGCTTATTTTTCCAACGCACGTTTGGTCTGGACGAGACAGTTGTATGTGAATAAATAGAATATGATGATAATTAACTCTTGTGAAGGTTTTCTTCTGTTTTAGTACTAATCTGAATACACAAAACACAATACACTACTCCACTTTTATTCGTTAATTAAACTTAACACGCTAAGGAAAAACAGGACAGAATTGTACTCTAAAATGAAACAACAACATGTGAGCACAGTTTTTCCTCGTTTTAGATTATTCCTTAATTGATGTAGGACTCTGCAGCTGATTCAGCAATTGTCTGTAACAGCCGAGAAACTGGATACAAATTATTTTCTTGAAACCTCCACAAATCTGTCTTTTACAGAAATGCGAAGGAAATACACTCCTGTAAATGAATAGACAACTTACCAATGACTTTAATCCACGAAAGAAGA
>JBCAUI010006883.1:0-10151 GCA_038406195.1 Haplosyllis anthogorgicola
GCTGAGGGCAAGCAAGACCCCAGTGCTACCTGAGGGTAATAGTGGAGGATCCAGATTCACTGCTAATTCAGATTGAACCGCTACACTCTGTATTAATTGGAAACTATTGCTACAAAGTTGTTGTCAATAAACCTAAATCTCCAAACTAAACTAAATAATTAAAGCTGTGTTAATGCAAAGCACAATACAAGGGATCTAGTGACGAACATGGGATATACCTAATTACAAGGAATTCTACTACACTATCAATCACATGTAAAACTCTTTATTGGCAAACTATATGATGAATCCACAACGAGATACTATATGGAAATAAAACATAGCAAAGTGTTCTACACCCGCCGAGTGGGAGCGATCATGGCGTACCGCCGCACTAAGACTTAACGCCGGCCCACGCCAGGTGAAACGCCGAACGAAAGATCAGGAATTGAAATTTCGCCCTGACATATATGGCCTTGACAACAGTAACTTACAAATTGTTCAAAATTCTGTTTGATAATACCACAGCATTATCTGATTTACAACGCATTAGGGGTTCTTGCATTCACAGGGAGACAGTGGCGGTCCCGCGGTGTGCCCTGATGGAAACGAAGGTTACGTTCAGATTGGTATCACCTCCTGGGGATTCCCAGGCTGTAGCACAGTCTTTCCATCAGTTTACACCAATGTTGCTTACTTCTACGACTGGGTGAGCGAGAACTGTGGTGGCTGTGTATAGACAACAAAACAGACAGTCAACGCAACATTGAGTAACATAGAAATAAATGACAAATAATTATAATGACCAATTTTGTTCTGTTTTTTCCCTTCCTCAGATGAAATGTAATTATTAACAAAGTAACAGGATGAATGTTACAATGACACCATGTATAACGCAGCAGGAGCCGTTCCAGAATTTCTCATTGAAAAGGGTATCCACTGCCTGAAATTGTTTCTCTTGCAGCCCTTACCTTGAATACATGTATACATCTTTTATGTATAGCAGTTGGGTCTGCCGTATCACGGTTTACTGAGCGTTTAAAACCCGAGTTGAGGGCATGAGCTAAACTAATTGCCCTCGCTAACGCTCGGGCAATTGGTTTTGATCATGCCCGAAACGAGTACTCGTAGTGTTATTCGTTGATCATTGGTTAATTTTATGGGGTCATTTGGATTTTAATTGACTGTGAATCGATGGGCTTTTAAATATTCATGGTGGAAATATTTTTGGGGAGACTTGGAATAGGATTTTTGCGGCCACTTTAAATCATTTTGGTGGAGTTTTTGAAGTGTACAGATGTATGTTGTAGATAATTTTAAGCTTTTTCAGCTTATTTTCTTGGGTTTTGCATTTTTTTCTGACATGGCTTCCAATTTCAGCAGTGACGACGAAGATGATTTTAGTCTTTCTGGTTTAACTCAGAAATATAAACAAGTTGAAAGTGATATTTCTGGTATGAAATTGATGAGAGATGCATCTGAAATTGCTAATTTCTCAGGCAATGTAAATTCGAATTTCAAGGATCATGTCTTTGGTATTGGGATGGAAACACAAATGTCAGATAGTGATGATGATCTTTACATCAGTTTATTTCCTTCACCAGAACAAGGAAATGTTTCAAAGACTGTGGCATCATTATCTACGGATTCTGTACTAAATATTGAGGTATGTATTTTAATTTTATAAATTTTCTAAGGGTGTTAAATTTGGTGTAATTTGAAGGGTATTTTCGGGCATTTTTGAATTTCCACATGGAAAGCGTTTTTTTTTTATCTGCTAGAGGGAGATTGGTGTTCAGAATTACCTGAAGATGATCACATGACTAATTTTCTTGATTTCTATTGGTTGAAATTGGGCCGGAAACATCTGAAGTTAAAAGTGTGGGGTTTTCAAATCGTAAATCAGGGACTTGGAAATGATGTTTTTCAGGCGTATTTTGTAAAACTCACATTTTGTTTTGAAATTATAGGAGTTCCCTGATACATCATCAGTGGCTGAAAAACCTACAACAGAAAGATATGTTGTTGAAGTCTCCAATATTAGTGATGGTGAGTTGCTATCAAATGTGGAGTCAATTGAATCGTCAATTAAAGATTTGGGGAAAAATTCAGCCTTCGAAGTTTTCAAACAAGATGGACCTAAGTCACAGCAGAAGAAGAAAAAGTTGTCGAATGTTGAGCAATTCCATACTCCTAGAACTGAAGAAGAAATGGATAAATTAAAGAGGTGAAGGTGTGTATGATATTAACTATTTTTTGTTACATTTTAGTGATATTTGTTCGTCATTTTCTATGAACATTTGACTCAAAATGTTGTACATATCTATATTCAGAGTCAAACCTGCAACAGTATCCAAGATGAAATGGGCCGTTAATGCTTATGAAAGGTGGAGGGAATATAGGAGAGAAGTTAATGAAGCTAAAGTTACTGTCAAATATACAAGGGAGGCGAGATTGATTGATCCAATTCATCTTGCTGCAAAGAACATTGATCAGTTAAAGATGGATGTTTGTGACTTCTTGTCAAAGGTTTGTAAGGAGAATGGAAAGGAATACCCTGTAAATACTGCGATTCATACAGTGGTAACATGGTATTACAAGTAACTAAATGCCTCTAGACATTAAATCCATTGTTCTTTGTGAGCATTCTATTCTACAAATTTCCCCATTGCAGCATTAGTAAGACAATAGAAAAGAATACTAGGACACCAAAATAGATTTCAAATGTAACAATAATGTATATTCTAGGAAAATAACAAAATTTCACTTACAAATGTAGTTTTTCCAGATCTCACTGGCAGTTTATAGACCAAACAGCATGGTCTTTACAACGAACACATTTTAGTTAATTTCACTGATTTTTCATCTTTTTATTATATTAATTGGTACATTTACGTCTAGATTTCCATCTTTCTCAACTACATTATTGCTTTTAGGTCATTAAACAACTTTGGACACTGACTCCTTTGGTTTCTCCTCACAAGAAACCTCACTACCACTTTCAACACTAGGTTTTCAGCATTTAAACCTGACGTGGACTTTGAACTTTCACCTTGCTCAAAAGGTATATTCGTATTTAGATAAAATCCAGGATTTTTCACATTCTTTGTACTCTTCTTAACTGTACTCTCCGCCATTTTGACAGCACTTTTTTCACTTTCTGACCTATCCTGAACAGTCAACAACTCGGATATTTGCTTTTTAAGCTCAATACTACTCTTTTGATACCTTTCTACAGCATTTGACCTATGACCAGTAATTTCTTTGACCAATTTAGGATAAACATTCTCCTTAAACAACCTCGTAGCAGTTGTAATGCAATGAATGATTACAAAAATATCCATCAATTCCTGCTCGCTCCATTATTGTCTCCATGTATTTTCCAAGTGCATTTTTACCCACTGGCATTTTACAATACCAATAATCATTATTCGGATGCCAATCTGGAGCACTACACAAATAGAAAGCATTCCAAAAAGCAGTGCCAGTGGGGGACAAGAACGTACTTTTTAAACAAACATATGAAACACCTGTAGTGATTTTCCACACAATTGCAAAATGCATAGACAACATGGAGCACCCTTGTGACGAGAACTAATACCACCTTGATTTGTTTTAGAATGGAATTCTCTATAAATCACACAATCTTTACCATCAACAGTGTGAGCAGTGACCTGACATTGTGGAAAACGTCACACCTCAGCACCACCTCTCAAACCAAAATGAAGACCCATTAAGTAAAATATAGTATACCGTAATTGATCTGGAGTGTCCTCACCAAGAATTTTCTTCTCCCACAATTGATTTTCCTGATCAAGTTACATAATCCTTTTCACAATTTTCACTGCCAACTCCATCTTCAGTGCATTGTTTCATAATTCCATCCAATGTATTGCAAATATCCACAAATGCTGAACTCAGTAATTTTTTCTCAAATCCATGTTCAATTTCCAAATACAGCAACAGCATCAGAACAAAATTATACATAGTATTTGCTGGATATTCCTTTGCATTCTCCTTACGAACCTCCGACAAAAAGTCACAAACATCCATCTTTAACTGATCAATATTCTTTGCAGCAACATGAATTGGATCAATCAATCTCTCCTCCCTTGTATATTTCACAGTAACTTTGGCATCATGGACTTCTTTCCTGTATTCCCTCCACCTTTCATAAGCATTAACTGCCCAATTAATCTTGGATATTGTAGCAGGTTCGACTCTGAAAATAGATACATACAAAATTTTGAATCACACGGTCACAAATTTATGCCACGTTTGGAAACAATTCCCTGAGACATCTCTTGCGAAGGATTGGGACCCGTGTATAATTAACAAAGCAGAAACTCCAACAAGTTTATAAGTTTGAAACAGCAACTCTTTATTTAATCCAGCTCCAGGATAAAACCCCTAAAATTTATAATCATTCTCTTTTTAACAATAGACAATCGTCTCATGAACACTTATATATTTATCAAATCATCACATCTCTTTATAACTGTTACTGACACTCCTTTTGAAATTAGTTCCTTTTTAAACAAAATACATAAACATGAATAACTGTGTCAGTCTCTCAAGATATCCCATGAATTACCCAAATATTTAGGCTAATTAATTAGTTCATTCCTTTTCCCTTTATCCCATAAATTTAAATAATGATTACCTGAGGCACAGTGACAAGTTGTCTCTTCGAGCTCCAACTCCCAACTGAGTTTACCATGGAATTACCGTCTGTTTTATGTGATTTCGTAATGATGTCATATGTGACACTACCAAAATGAGGGTCACGTGACCATGTGTCCTTTCCCGCAATTCGGCGGGAGATCTAAGATTATATCTACCCTGTTTGAGCTTACGACATTAGTAAAACCTGGGATAAAACCCACAGAACTGGCACTCAAGTAAAAGAAGCAGTTGTTACTCGATTATTAATTAACTGTCATTATTACAGGGTTGTTTGTTGATACTGTGAACATTAGTCTTCTGTCTGTTGATATGGAATAAAGCTACACGTTGTCAAGCTAAAGAGTTGTTTGTTCGTTAATCACTCGTTGCGCGCGCCTCACGGGGTAAAGGACGTACCACGTTACATTATGATTTCTAACACCATGTTTTTTGGTATTTTGAACCGGATAAACTTGACTGTGCAATACGGAAATGGTTAGAGATTCTGACACTAAAGGGAATAGAAATATCCTCAGTTTGGTTCACATTTCTTTTCTACGTTAGCGTAAAGTAGAAATAAGACTAAGTGGCACGACATACGGTAAAACAGTTCGTAACACAGGGACATGTCTAATTTCAAGGAAAATTTGTATTTCTATCAAAGAAAGAACAACAATTCAGTGATATATTTTACTCCGTTTTATTTCCGTGCAAAATTTACTTTCAGCGCATTACGATTAAGCTCCAACAACAAAAAAGCTTTATCGATTAATTCCTGAAGAATGTTTGTCTCCTCTAAAAATCTTCGTCGTCAGAGAGTCCTCGGGGACCCCACCCTGACCCCGACCCTGACCCCTCGCCACCTGTAAACAAAACACAACTATTGTTCTTACAGAGTCTCTACAGCTTCACAGGGTTGTGGTGTGAAGACAGGGTGTAGGATGACAATCTCGCAATGACGCCAGAGCCTTATGTAAATTCATAATGCCAACCGGAAGTCCCATTGACACAATGTTAACAATGGTCAAAAATGCCATTTTATTTTCATTGCTGTAAATGGGAACCTTTGCACTAAATGTCCCCTGCATTCCTCCTTTTTTCTACAAACTGGAGATGAAAAGCCATACAACAAATCATCTTGTATGTCTTCTCAATTATCAAGTATTACTTTCAATTATTAATATTTTACTTTCCACAAATTGGTCCAAAAGTTTAACATTGTGGGAATCAGATCATTAGTCATATTGTGAATTTGCATGATGCTCCTGTCGTCATTACGAGGTTGTTGGGAGTGGACGCTCCTCCTTGACTTTTTTTTTTCAAAAAAGTCATGAAAATGAGGAACCACGAATGATGACAATTTATCTTGTGAACAGAATCAGGGGCGGATACAGGATTTCTCGTTGGAGGGGGCGCCCCGGCGCCTTCCGGTGGTTGGAGGGGGCGCCTTTTAATATTTTCTCCAAAACCCCATGAAAATGAAAAAAAAATTGGCCGCTGTAGGGGCGCGCGCCGGCCCCCATTCCCCTTAGATCCACCAATGAGAAGGAAAATACAATGATACAAAGTATACTGGCTTTTGGCTTCCGTTCAACGACGCTATTCAAAGGCTGCGTGTACACATTGACATACATTTAGACTATTCAGACATACTAATTAGTTGACTTCAAGGTGAAGGTCATCACAAGGTCAAGGTCATTGCAAGTATGAATAAAGGTGTAAACATAAGACTACAAACCTTCGGTGGGAGTCGTTGTTGTGGTTGTTGTCGTTGTGGTTGTTGGTGGAACATATTCTTTATCTGTTAAAAGGAGGAAATACAATGAGAACGTCAGGAAAACTTGGTCATATTTGCCTAAATAGGCAGATAATTTTATACTATTATTAGTAAAATAACTGATAATAATGCCTAAATAGGAGAACTATTTTTTTTCCTCAAATACGTAACTTTTAAGTAATCCATTTTAGTTTGCTTACTAGCAATGGTGCCTGCCTATACAGGCAAATTCGCCTAATATGAATTCGGGAAGAATTAATTTCTGAAAATATTGAAGGCAACACAAACAGTGGATTATGAGACTACAGTCATCCTCACCCCACCCAGTGTGACCCTAACTCTAACTCACCACACTCCACACCCACGTCCTCGCTGTGACTACAGTCATCCTCACCCCACCCAGCGTGACCCTAACTCTAACTCACCACACTCCACGCCCACGTCCTCACTGTGACTACAGTCATCCTCACCCCACTCAGCGTGACCCTAACTCTAACTCACCACACTCCACGCCCACGTCCTCACTGTGGCTACAGTCATCCTCACCCCACCCGTTGTGAGAACACGACGTCAGGTCATACTCTTCTCCGGAACAATTAACCTGTAAATCACAAATATCAGGGCATGAAAATGCAGTCATTTTTGGAACAATAACACATCAAAAGCAGCGTGTAATTATTTTGTTCTGTACATTTCCAAATTGAATTTCAGGATCTGTTTAATTTTGAGAACAAGTAAATTTCTTTCTGTGTCTTTGACTTGAGCATCAGCACAGCGTATAGATGTGTTGTTCACATGTGTAGCCAACTAAAATCTACGTGCAGTGGTGCACATGACATGGTCGTCTTTGGAGACCAGTCTACCAAGGTCAAGAAGCCATGACACCATGTCCACTAAGGATTAAAAACTGGTTTGCAGTGTGAAGTTACCGTGACACAGATACTGACCTCATCCATCCAGATGGGACCATCTCCTTCTCCAAAATAAGCTTCACCGCGAGCCCGCCCTTCGTACCACCCAACATGCCTGTGAGAATGATGATACCGTTCACACCCCCATTGATCATATAGTAAAAACACTGATTGCCACACGGTTGCGCTATGTGTCCAGTTTTACATTTCAACAATCGGTTGTCTGGATGGGTTGCCGAACAAATCTTTCAACTGTATTGTGTCGCTTTTAGGCGTAAAAATGTAATTTGGTACATTCATTTAAAGAATATTCAGATCATGAAATTACAATCAAAAGTTTATCGCCCCGCAACAATAAAATTGAATGAGACCAGCATAAAACTCAATTTTCGCAGGGCACTAAACTTGTGATAATAATTTCATGATCTGAATGAGCCGGTTAAGATTTTCTTTCAGTCATTGTGTGAGAGTAATATCACACGTTCACTACTGCATCAAATGACTTTTGAGTGATTGGCATAACAGCCAAAATATTTTCATCATGCAATTACAATGGTAATGCGGCTAAGGAAATATCTATTGGTTGGGGGTCCTAGTCCTCATACTGCCTGGGTTCGAGCACCACTGCTGTCTTTTCTTCTCTGTTGGTGTGCACTCATATTGGTGGAAAAATCTGGTGTAGCACCAGACGCAGCCCCTGAGATCTCAGCACCCAAGCAAGTAAGAATGCAGATGAGAGAACCACCCTGGCTTAAAACCCCATGAGGACGGTCACACGAAGTCCAAAACAGGGGTAATCAGTGGCCCCACAATGGACCTTGTCCACATTAATTTTTTTTAAATATATAAAAACATTCGTATTGGTGGCGTCACAATGTGCCGGACTGACCTGCACACGACCTGCGCGTCCACGTCGCTGAAGCTGTCGTCACACACCGTGCCCCACTGCCCGTCGTGGTAGATCTCCACGCGGCCCGTGTACCCCACCCAAACGTCGTAATCATAGTAATCATAGCTCTGTCCCAGACCATCCACAAGGCGAATTTGTCCTGTGTAGAAATGATAATTCAATTCATAAAAATTGTATTAATATGGTGGTATTTCAGAACAAAGATATTTCTTTAATTCGCCCATGGCAGATGTCGTTAAATTACATGAGTTTTTAGAGAATGTAATACAAACCGGAACATACCTTCATATCCTCGTTCTGTTGTAGTTGTTGTTTGTGTTGTTGTCGTTGTCGTCGTTGTTGATTCTAAATAAAAGGGTTTATCTTAGTGCAGGAAACAACATCATCAGTTACCAAGTTAAGCAAGAGCAGACATGCACCAAATCGTTTCCCCTTTATGACTCGATACAGAAGACTTCTCTAAAAATCTGTTCTGTAAATTCCAAAAATGTGAAGCCTGTAATTCTGTTCACTCAGGTCGGATTTTCAACTTTATAAATGGAACGCACATTCGATACAATTTTCTGTGATGTATGTGAATACTCTTTCGCTACTCACATGCTGTCTTCATTACATATTTGTCGTAAACGTTTTGTTGTTATCATTTGTAGTTTGTTTTCATTTGTTTCTTGGTTTGTTTTACAGAGATTTGTGTGAAACTTAATTCCTTCATGATGCGCCCACAGTCTTGTAAATCTTTTGTGCTTGTGGCTGAATTTTTCACAGTTTAATTGTATGTAACAGCCAGCTCGGAAATCATACATAATTTGAAAGTTGGAAATCTCCCTAATCAAAAGGATTTCACACTCTGTGCTTTGACGTTGATCAAAGAACAGTAAAAAAGCTCTTTTCCGAAAACCATAGAGTTTTCTTCCTTAGCTCCTAAAATTCCCATCAGTTTTGGAAACGTGCAAGACAAAAGCAGAAGATGACATGGCTAGTTAAGGCTCTTCATTTTGAGAACAATAGGCGCTTTTGTCTAAGTTAAAGACACAGCATGGAATTCCACTGACGCAAAATGAAATCCATTTCAGGAGCTAAAAAATGGAAGAATTTCATGTTGTGATTTTAAATTCCTATTGTTCCAAAACTGACAGGAATTTCATCCTCTGCTGGAGTCATAGTCGTCGCATTAATGAATAAAACAACTGAAATCAGCAAAGATCGCGTTTACTTAACAAAAGCATACAAAGCTTCAGTGTGCTGGAGGAGTTCTTGTCATGAAGAAAAGTTTAATTTGTTTCTGAAAATGAACTGTTGTTGCAACATGTCTTGTTTGTTTTAAGGTTCATCATCAGCAAATGTTATTTCTAGATCTCGTTTCAATCCTGATCCAGATCCATCTACAATAAACAAATAACAAGCATCAGCTCCTGAAATTCATCAATTTATGATCAACAGGTTTAGAACTCATTGTACCGCACCTTCCACCCGGATGTACGTCACGTGATGTCACCAATTTGTACGTTTTTACACAACACTTATCAAGCCTAACTGGCGGATCCAGGATTTCCCGTACGGGGGGCGCCTGGCCCCTGGAGGCGCCAACTCAATTTTCACCTATTTTCGCCCAAAATTCGGCAAAAACTGCATGAAAATGAAAGAAATTTTGGCCGTAGGGGGGTCGCGTGCCTCCTGCGTCCCCCTAAATCCGCCAGTGACGCTGTGTTTTTGTTCGCATAAACAGCACAGCACAAACTTTCGTTTTCCGAAGCTTTTCAAATCAATATGGGACAGAAGTGAACCAGAACAGCACTGAATGTATTTCCACATATTGATACGGCTTCTATTTTGAATTATTTGCGATGAGTGAGAGATTGAATTGATATGAAGTGCTTAGTGTTGACATCAGTGACAACTGGGGCAGAAC
>JBCAUI010006894.1:0-10151 GCA_038406195.1 Haplosyllis anthogorgicola
AGCTCACCTGCCACCAATCCTGGGGGGTGGGGGGGGGGCGTCTGTCTGCTTTCTGTCTCTCTTTGTAGTCCCGTCGGGTACCGACGGGTTCCATCTAGTAGATTATGATAAAGAGAATTGCTTAAAAAGAAAAAAAACTCAGCTATTTCACCGTTGGACATAACTAATAATCAACAAGGTCATATGGTTATCAATCATCATGTAGTGTCGCCTGTTACTAATATTTATAATGTTTATGAGATTATTTGGCCGCTATTCTATAAACGAGATAAAAGGTTTCGATGAACATTTGTCAGAAACAACAATCTGATAATCATGGGTTGTCACTTGCTTCAAAATAAATAAACACACAAGAAGCAAATAATTTATAAACTGGTTGGAGGTGCAAAAAAAGTACTTTCGAACATGTTATGCGAAATAGAATTGCAGTGTTTTAATGAATTTTTATTCTGGTTAAAGTTCGTATACTTATTACGCTTGTCCAACATATGATCAAGAAAATTTGGTTCTATATTTTTTGTTCAGACATGGTTTCTCGTCACATTCATATTCATACAATTTTATTTCACATTGGAGATCTATGTTGTATTTTCATTTGTACAGAACACTGTGTGAATTTATATTACATTCATTATTGAAGAGGAATTAGCATGTGAAAAAAATAGTACAAAAATATGTCCAGATATTCAATGAAATCTGTGTAGTGTTGTGCACTATGTAGAAGAAAAAATATGGAACAAACGTAAAGCAAATTTAATTGATCACTTTGAGATGCTTGTCGTGTTAATTTAATGTAGATGAAATAAGGCAGCGGATTGACAATACGTGCGGCGTTAGGTAAATATTTTGTCTCAAAAAGCGGATATTCACGAACAACAGTATTGATTCAAATTTGCAATGCCTGTCAAATACAGCCCAATAAGCATATTGAACACAAATGATATTTCTAAGAAAGACAAAAGTGTAGGACGAAGACGCAGCTATTATGTCTTTTTGTCACAACTAATTTGCCAAGGAGGTGCATGATCTCATTGTTTTATCAATTTCTAGAATTTCCAGAGAAACAACAGTTTATTTCTTTTTACACGAAGGAGATTTTCCACCCACATATGAAAATATATTAAACTTGTAGAGCTGCGATATCAGAACCAGAGGCTGAAATGGTCTTCATTTTAAGGCCAGGGATTTGATATGCGTCTATGCCATCTGTTTTTGTACCTGTATACCAAAAGTAGACTACTTATTTCCAAGTAAACCGAAAACGATAATTTCAGGAGCTGATTTCAGAACCATTTTGTTCCTGTTGTGTTGGTCTATTATTAGTGCAATAGCAGATAATCAGTTCACGAAAATCGTATAAGAGCTATAAGACTGTACCTTGTGGAAGCTCCCTTTTTGCCCTAATGAAAACAATTGATACAATTTTTGTGCAACTATGAAATGATTTCTCTCAAAGGCTCTAAATTAAGTTGCCATATTCTGTAACTATTTTGCTACGAACAAAACGAAAATTGCTAAAAATAAAATAAGTTTCCAGGTTCATGATGTTACAATCTGACGCAGAAGATGAAATGTCCACTCTTCATTTGGTAACAATAAACTTTTCGTGAAAGTCACAACATTGATATCGATTGTCTCAACATGAAATCCATTTCAGGAGCTGGAAGGGAGTATACTTTAGTTTTGAGAACAAGGAAAAGCTACAGGAAGAATTAAGTTCTTTAATTTTATGAATTGATTAATATCTGTTTGTGCAGAAGGACATGTTACAGGATGGGACATTTACTATATCCCCACTTCAATAAATCCTAATATCGTAAAATGAACTGCAATTTGACAGCAATTTTTGGATCAAATGAAAATATTTGATCCTTCTCAACTTGTGAAACGTAAACGTTTATCTACTTTCTACGTCATAAATATGTGTCATTGAATACATTGAATCTGGTCTATCTGAATAAATAATCACATTTTCATTAGTACACATGTAATCCTTTGTAGTTACTGCAGTGCTATATATATTATTAAATTGCAGTTGCATTCGAGCACTTACTGTAATATAACCACAGTTGTTGTGAGGAATTCTCCTCTATGATGTTGAGGGAGTTCCCAAATCACCTAACCAATGAACAGTTGTTATCTGAGAGTATATAAGGGAATGCAAACCCAGTCTCTGGGTTGATGCCTATTGTTGGACTCTGTGATATTAAGATCTGATAACTACACTTGACATAATAAAAATATGAAAACCCATTAAACAGTTGTTTGGTCTCTTTGACTAAGTTAACTAGAATGTCTAAAGATTTAGTAAAGATTCTGCGGTGCGTACTCAGAGAATATTACACTCACTAACTGCCTGGCACCAAATAAGGTCCCAGTCAGTGAAAACACTAACACAAGTAACAATAAAAGTTACACTTTTGAGGTAAATTTTATAAAAATCAAGGATGTAAGACATCTTTAAACAAGTGTAGTGGCCATCTGGTGACCAGCTTACAAACCAAACCTGGTGCTGTTGAAAGCCCTATGTGTAACCTTCTGACCCACACTTAACACATAATTCTCGTAACATAATTTAATGGTGACAACTGCCTCCGATTAGCATGCCCCCATTTCTCCTCTTACAAAGCAATATTTTGCAGGAACCTAGGGTACTGAAAGGGTTAACCTTAAAATGTAAGAACATCTATCTGAAAATGAACATACATAAATAAAATTCCACAAAAGCAATGACAAGGTACCTAACCGGAGGTTCCAAAATAACCCTTATCACACTCGATCATTCTCTTAGAAAGATCTTCTTGTGGCCTCTCGTGCGCATCACTGCTCAGCCCCATACCTGTTTGGCGACAGCTGTACAATCGCATTACACAGAAGTCGTATCAATTGTGTACATAAAGATACAAGGGAGATCTTGAAAGGCACCGTGTTAAAAGTTCTGATACGATTTGTACTTAAGAGCAGTCGGAGATACTCTTTTGCTCAAAATTGCCTTATCTGTACTACTGCAGAAAAATTGGAAAGTTTATTTTAGGGTTTTTACGTTTACATTTTTATGTCTTATGCGGGGTTAGAATCTGGTAATTTTATAAATATTCTAAAACGTGCATTTTTATTCAAGGAAAAGCACTCTTTTCCATCAAACATGAGCACATGACAGACTGTGCCTGTATTTCATTGGATACCTTGATTTTTAGTTCCCTCCTTAAAAGAATAACAATCATTTAAAGATGAAAGATCACTAAAAATAGAGCAGTTTTGTGGGCATAGAAGATTAAAAAATGGAAAAGACTGGATATTCTCTGTGTAGTTCACTGTGCAGTGACTGGAGAAGAAATGAATAAATTAGTCATTGTCTCAATGCTCTCAGCTGAACTCTTGTCAAAAAATTGACATGTACAAAATAAAAAATGGCCATCCCCAATAAGTTTCTTTTGGCCAATACGGAGACACTAGCATTGCCAGGGTCATTTGGGATATGAAGAAAGTTTTGTTTTTCATTTTTAATTAGGACTTTGTTTTCAAACGTGCACTTACTCCACTTGAACTTATAACTTTGTCTTGAGATGAAAAGATTGCAATTGTAAGAATGAACTATTCTGGAGACTGAATGAAGTGAAATGAAATGACTTCTCGTCAAAATGTGGAAAGGAAAGTTATGCAAAAAGCCAAACATGTGTGTGAAGACCACAAGTGCAGTCTGGCAACCGCTAAAGGAACCGCTATCTAGTGGATAACTCCTATGACTTACACACTCTTAGCATTAGCTCACATCTAACCCTTTACATTTGTTCCATCTCTATCATCTTGTCTGTATGGCTCCCGAATGCAACTCAGATATGTTTAATATGAAATACCAGGTTTAATGCCATTTATTCCTCTTCTTTTTCGGCAAAGTAGGTACAGAAAAGTTAAATCTAACGGTCACTCCCTGATAAAACTACATTAGTACAATGGAGCAAAACGGTGGCATCAGCACAATGGGATCTACAAATATTTCTGAGGCGAAATTCATGAAGTTTCTGCAGCGTGTAGAGGAAGAAGGGGATCATGAAAAACTCATTGAACTTACAATGACTACGCCACTGAATATGATCAGGTAAATACCTGTTTTATTTTAAGGTCAGAATTTCTCAGAAATTAGCACGGTCCAAAGCAGTTACAGTCAGTAACTGGTGGGAGGTTAAAAGCATACCGTCTTGAGCGCTAGAGTACAAGGAAATCCATCAGGTTCTAGCGTGGATTTGTTGGCATGATTTTGGGGGGGTTGTTTTATTTTTGTTTGGTTTGGTATTTTGCATTTAGTTGAAATAGTGACAAAACAGAACATTGATGGACTTCATTGATAATGTACAGTTTGTACCAATGTTTTTAACAGCCTTTCACGCAATTTACAAAAAAGGAATTGCACAGAATTAGGAAACTTAATATTGTTGTTGTTGTTGTTGTTGTTGTTGTTGTTGTTGTTGTTGATAAGATCGAATAGTTTTGGAAAACATTTAGTTTGTAAATATCACACTAAATTTTAAACGAAAGATCTAATTTTGAATTTATTTCAGAATGTAGTCAGCATAGCTCAGTCTAAGAAAGAAGCGGGAGTGGACGAGCTAGAAACAATAGTGACGAATAAATAGGCTCTGATTCAGGATCTGGCCGCAGGAACCGGCATTGTTGGAGAACATGAAAGTATAATATAAAATGCCATCATAGAATATAAAATGCCATCCATGATGAGAAAATTAAAGCAATAAAAATGCAAGTTGTGCTTCCATTGCAAACAAAATTCCTATTCATTGCCGCCAGAGTTGCCGGAAGAACCTCACAACCTAGGTATTGACCCGATCAGTGGTCCTATATTCACTAACCGCTTTACAGGTTCAATAGGTATTTCCTCTACTGAACAGAAGTACAATATACAAAAGGCAAATTTATTTAACTCTTGTGTTTAAAATTTTGAGCATTCAGTGCCCTTTTAGGCTAACTTTTGCCCTTATGAGCTCAATAAAGTTAAAGTTAACTTACTTTAGCCCATCCTATTACATTATTGCTAGATCACACATTATTATCTTTTTCAACTCTGATTGATTATTGTAGTTGCATGACAGAGGGTACAAGAATCTTATTGCCCTAGAACCGAGTCAGGGCATGGTAGAGCAAGCCAAGAAGAAACACATTTGTAAAAAATTAATCATAGAACTGGTAGGAAAGGAGCAAACCTCCATAAAGGAAGGTGAGTAAGTGACCAGGTGTTCCCAATCGTTCTCAAATAAGTTTTTCTTTATTCCTTTATCTATTTAAACTGAAGTTTCTTCACCATAATTGAAACTGAAATTCATTTATCACATGTAGTAATAGGATTTGGAGGGAACCCACTAATATATTCCTTCGAACAATTCCGTGAATGTCACCAATATTTATCTATTATCAGGCACATAATTGCTAAACTGTTTGTGTTTCAGGAACCTTTGACGTTGCAATCTGTGTCGGAGCATTATCACCTAGTCACATAACTGACGCGGCTTTTCCAGAAATAATCAGGATCACCAAAAACGGTTAGAAACCTTCTCTTTTGTCTTTTTTTTCGCGTCACGTCAGCGTATTCGTGTTTTCAGTTATGTCGCCACCAGGTCTACCTTTGGCAATGTTATCAACCAGGGGGTGTGACGGCAATAAGCAGGTTACAGGTAATTACATGACAATGGGTGGATTACAGACAATTGAATTGCCTATAGCTACAAGCAAAGGCTGAATTCGGAATTTTTATAGCAATCCTGAAATATCAGACATTTCTGGTGTGCATCATTTCATGTGATATTGTGCCTACTCTTACAAATACAAATAAGTCACTATGACTTTTTTCGGCAGATTGCACAATGCATAGACTGTCATCATAGTTGTCCACCACAGATACTGCAGGCTTCCCGCCTTACACCTGCACATGCAGTCACATGACAATCTAAAGACTAATCTATTGTTAATTGGAGCCACGCCTAGCATTATTTTAACCACCATGCCACACAGCCTTGTCTTGTTACAAGAAGACAGTGGATCCTGTGTAAGATGAGAGCCCCAATTATTCTTGATTCAAATGTACAAGTGTCAACTGGCAATCAAGGTTTTTCCAAATTTTCCCTGCCTAATTCCCTGCCTAAATGATGGCCATAATATTGATAATAAACTATTTCTTGAAATCTATCTAGTTTTGTATATTTCAAAATGTTGGTAACAAACAAATTATTGATATTATTTATATGACTAAATATCAATTAATAGTACATTTACTATTTCTAGTCACAGTGAAAAAATTGTATAAGTAACTAGAAAAGGAAATGAAATTAGCTTCTTATCAATGAACCGTCTGGTGGAGGAGGGACGGTGGACGTGGGTCCGAAGGAAGGTGGTACCGAATTATTTTTTGGGCGACGGAACCTGTTACATTCTGCAGAAACCTTTGTAAATGTAGAAGGTGCAAACGGCAGCAAATACCTCCCGAAACGTAAATAGGAGCCAGTGGATGAAGTAGGACTAAGTAGAAATAATGAGCATTAATAATTGCAGGTTCAGCAAGGTTTATTCAAAAGCCTTATTTTACAAACTATTGATTAATTCTATGCCTGGAAGCCATGGCAATTTCATTGCTAATTTATAATTTCTCTCGAGTAGATCCATGGTATAGTCTCAATCTCTTGAAAATAAAAAGTAAAAGGAATTTAGTTGAATGAACTCATATGGATGTTGCAACACTTTTTAGCAAATAGCTCTACCGGTACAGGCTTTTATTTTTATTCTGTGGTCTTTGAAATCAACTTGACAGATTAAGGAATTCACGATTAAGAAGTCTGACCCTCGGCCTGGTAATCTCCTGCTTCACATCACCAATACAGTCTCACTTAGGTAAATGATTGGTGTTGTTGGATTACGTTTCAATGAAGGAAATTTCTGAGAGCGGCGATAGAGAGAAAAAAAAAACAAAAAAAATTGACTTTGCTGTACATTTTTGTGTTTTTGATTATAAATTATACAAATCCTGAAATTCCTATTAAATGTTTCATGCTGTGCTTTTGATGCGCTATTGTTTCAAAACTAATAGGAATTTAAGGATCTGAAGTGAAATATTTTTCTGAACGATGTTTAAGATTTTTAGGAGCGGCGGGAAACGTAATCCAACAAATAAAAAGTCTGGCCTGAGATGGTGCAGTACACAGAAATCGTATCATTTTGGAAACGAAGGGGAGAACGAAAGAATTTCACGCTGTGCTTTTGACATTGTTAAACTTCTTATACGAATTCCGTGTACTGATTCCTAAAATGTTCTACGATCTCAAGAGTACCAATAGACAAACTAGCCTCTTATTGCTAAAGTGAAGAGTCATGAATAAACAAACGAGAGAATTACCCGGGTAGGCCGGGTAATATGTCTATCACGCATGGAATAACACAGTTATCCTGTTAGGTATAAAAGTAGTAAGAAGAAAGGGGGGGTCCATCCCCAACACCTCATCCTCACCTGGGGGAGGGCAGGGGGGGTCCATCCCCACACCTCATCCCCAACATCTTGTCCTCACCTGGGGGGGGCAGGGGGGTCCATCCCCACACCTCATCCCCAACACCTCGTCCTCACCTGGGTGGTGGGGGGGTCCATCCCCACACCTCATCCCCAACACCTCGTCCTCACCTAGGGGGGGTCCATCCCCACACCTCATCCCCAACACCTCGTCCTCACTGGTGGGGGGGTCCATCCCCAACACCTCGTCCTCAATTTTTGAATTAGCGAAACCACCTTGCCGTCTACAGTAGTCTATCAACGCAAAGCGTGATAGACTAATAATGTGTTACAAATAGCGGCATCTTTCCATCACAAATTGCTCACTGTGATGACATATTGGACTTCTTTATAGTAAGCTCATGGAGCTTTCCTTTTCGAGTGTTGGGGGCAGCACCTGATGGGCGTTAAATACAATATATATTTTGTATTCTGATGAGGGGGCTATATCCTGTTGGTGGCTCGTCTGCAAATATATAAAAGCACCGTCGGGGTGACTGAAAACAGTAAATGTTTTTAGTCACCCCATCCCCCCTGGGATAAATATAAGGCGAACAAATTGCGAGCCAATCCCACCTGCTGCTAATCTCTGGGCTACTGAATTGATCGAATTGCTCTGCTTGCGAAAGTAGGGGGAGGGCAGGCTTCTGAAAATGCTACGACAGAATCTACTACATCCTGTAGAAAACCGTTTAATGTGATGTAATAAATTATATTAAAAACATTAATATGAGAAGTAAATAATTGCTCAGTCATCTTAAATTTAATACTAATTTAAATTTTAATCAAATTTTGTACAGTGTGAATATTTCTTCGATTAATTTTCTGTACACCGAGGCGATTGATGTAATCATTTTCAATCTACATCACTGGTGGGGAAGGAGGTTGTAATGTGGGCTCTCCCGCTTACGGGCTCTGACCTAAAAATCGTCCTACTTCACATCCTAGAGACCGTCCAACATTGGTGAGCGCTATAAATATTACGACAGCTCTTGTTCTCTTATCACAGTCAAGCAGGATTTTCATTTGGATAAATATTTACCAATTTAAATAAATTATTACTCGTTTACAGTAAGGTATGTCTTTCAATTTTACCACCTTAAGTGGACTATCCTTGTTGCAACCACGCAACACCTCTTACAATTCAAGCGAGATCAATGTTTAACTGTTCCTGACCATAGTCATCGACAATTTTCCGACCTTGAAGGGCGCCAGCAGAGGTGTGATACGGAAATCAATACTTCACAAAAAGGATGCAATAAACTTGTTAACACTCGAGGATTTTTCCTAATTCGGTTTTTGCCAGATCTGACAGATCTAATTGCTTTGATAATTTCAGTACAAATTAACAAAAATGCAACACACATTATTTATTACAAATATTATTTATGACTAGGAGGAGCCCGTCCTTTTGACGGTTACCTTTCCAGGGACGGTTACCCTTGACAGGGAATTTTCCATGTGCTTTTGTTGGTATATTTTCAACCAATGAGGATCTCCCCTGAGACCTCATTAACATAATTTATTATTCTGTTCCGTGATTGGATAAGACTTCCAAAGGTCCAAAAGTCATTGAGTCCAAAGTATCAGCTGACAGAATCTTGCCTTCTGATCTTTAATAGAAACAGATGGAACCCGTGATTTGCACAGTAATGGCAAAGGTCCAAGGTCAGACCGTCCGCACTTGCCACTCTACCCTTGGTGACAGGAGGCTGGAATAGTTTTATAAGGAATGACTTGAAATTTAAATCCACAAATGTCACCCATAAAAGTAATGCATCCACACTTTGAATACAAAGTTTGCGTGAAGAGAAAGGTCGAAAATGCAAGAAAATCATTTCACGTGAGAGAATCTTGTTCCTGAGAGAGACCAAATGTAATGGATTTAATCAAACAGGTTGCAGAGAATTCCTTTCATTACAGACAAACTTTCGCTTCACAGGCTTTCCTTTCAAACAGTCTTTACTGTAGTAATATTTCATAAGTAGACATCATTGGAGAGTTAATCTACATGTATATTATGCCATGTTTTGGGATACAAGGTGCATTTTGGGATACATCTAAGGAGATGAGCTTAGAAATGGTCCAAAACAGGATAAAAATTCATAATAATGGAACAGTGCAGCAGTGCTCCTTGTATCCTGATCTATCCCTATACCAAGTTTCAGAACTCTGTGACTATATTTTCCAGCTAAAAATTAAATCAAATCTCAGGAAATACTTGTTGTAGAAATTTCTAACCACTACCATTAGATTCAGCATACGCTAAATATTTTGGTGCAGGATTTCAAGCCATTTTGATGTGTTTTCCTCAGTCAAAATCAACATTTTCTATCCCATAATACTTCAGAATTTCACATTTTCTTGGCTTTGGCATGCCTAATGGCAATGAGGCTCTATGTATTGGACTAGATTTGTGTTCTGGGCAGCCATTGCAGAAAAGATGACCAGGACCCCCCCCCCCTCCCCAATGGTCTGGGAAAAATGCATTTCTAAGGAATTCAGACAATTCTGTGAAAAATGTGTCCCAGACCCTCCCCCCCTCCCGCAATGGACTGTGAAAAATGCATTTCTGAGGAATTCAGACAATTCTGTGAAAAATGTGTCC
>JBCAUI010006905.1:0-22412 GCA_038406195.1 Haplosyllis anthogorgicola
GCAGGCTAGAGACCTTTGGTATCACTTGTAAGATCCACAGACTTCAGCAATAAATTACATCCAACATTAACCCATTGCGTTAAACATTCTCTGTTCACGAACTAGAGGGAGAACCAGGGAGAAGCCAATTTGTACCTTTACAGGTTAAATGTAACTTTTTGTTGATAATAAGAAATGTGGGAAGTGAGGTTCGTCCATATTCAAACAGAGTAGTAGCTTGTACAAATAGACATTTATTTCAATATTTTCTTCCTTGACCTGTGTTGCAAACACTTGACAATTAAGGAAAATGTGGGGTGGTTTTTTAAGCAAACAACTAATCTACCGCGTAAATTTCGAATTAAGCTTGCATTTTAACTCAATAACGGACCTCAAAGGATCAGTACAAAACTTAAGCAACACTCTTTTATGAAATCTGAGTGAACAGCAATTTGATATTTTTGCCCATTTTACCAGACACATTGTTAGCCAACATATGTTCCAGTGCACAATTTTGTTATCGATAGAAACTCTGTCATTTATTGATTTCTGATCAAATTGGATCAGACCATGTTAAGAGCACAACATACAAAACGAAAGTATTCACAAACATCTTGTATAACATCAAAGGATACACACATATAACACTCTTATTTGAGTTTGCATTTTGTGAGGGTCTTTTTCCGCACTATGGTGGTAAAAGGAATTGTCAGATAATGACAGACTCTAAGAAATAATTATTCATTACAGTTCATTGTCAACTATCAAATAATAGACCGAAAGATATATTTTTATTTCATTTGATGCGTGATAAATATTACATGATGCTGTAATATTACAATAGTGGTTCAGCAGGTGCAAAGACCGCACCGTGGGGTTGTAACAGACGGTGCATCATGTGAATCACAATCGCTTCGCACGTTTTGTTACATAATTACGTGCCATGTGACGGAAAACGTATTTATTTGTGTCAAATCGTTTTGTTTATGATGCGAACAAAATTAGTGTGTCTAGACGGGTTATGGGCAGTGGTAACATAGAACCGCGTGAACGTAAGCAGTCCGGGTTCGATTCCCTTAGCCACGGTAAGGAATGATTGTCATTAAATATATTTGGGTAAATCATGGCTTCACTACAGCACGATGTGAAGTTACAAGCTGCCTTATGTAGAGAGGAAATCACTTGGATATAGTTCGCCACTGTTCTCAGTGCCCTCTGGTGGGAAGAGCTCCCTGTTAGGGTAAAAGGTTGTGAAAGAACAATATTTTAATTAAGCGTTTAGTTTGATAGATATTATCTATTCCGATAGTATACATGATTCGGTTAGTAATTACTAAGACACAAAAATTTATCTTACTTTAGAGGGTAATCAGTATTTAGACTGTCACCACGTCATGGCAAGTTTACCCCTTTTTTACAACTTTACGTCCACTTGCTATTTAATTTTATCAGTAAATGCTCTAAACATGTTTTTGGTATGGTTCTTAAACTTCTTATTGATGAAATTGCACTCAGAAATTCGAGCTCAAAACAATGATAGATAATTTGGGTTCAAATTCAAAGTTTTCACCAAAGCAGATGATGGATGTAAGGATTATGGATAATTACAATACCTGAGATTTATTATTGATGGAGCTGGGCCCCTTATTATTGTTCAGAACTTTTTGTGAACCCTTTTCCTGCTAAAAAAATGAACGTAGAAAATGTCACTTTGAATATTGATAATACATCTGTACAAATTTTTAAAATGTTGTGTGTTTAATGTTGATTAACACTTCACTTCATATCATAAATGTTAATGATCAGGATTAATTAACCACAAAGAAATAAGTGTCATATTGAAAAAAAACTTTCGAAGTTGGTGTTAGAAGCTTTATTTCCAAGTCTTCCACGCCTTGTTGGTGAAAAATAAATATGGATCTAAAGGGTTAGTAGGACTTTAAATGGCGATGCGGACAAATTAATGAGTCACCCATATGGACCTGCAGTGGGTTGCAGCTGTATTGTCCTGCAGGTAGTAATCCTCTTCAATGAAAAAAATGTGAATCTGTCATGGTAATTTGGGGTGACAATTGGGAAACAATTAATTATCGCAAAAAGCGATGAAGTTAGAGAAACGTTACATTGACGATGGTCAGTACTGTTGCATGGTAGTAGAAGTGCATTATGCTTCAAATATTTAGTCGGATGATTCAGTTCTTTTCTGAATGAATAATTCATCCTTGGTCCCCGAAAAAGGAAGGACCCACTGATTAGTAATCGACGAAAGCTGTGAGACACAAGATTTCCGTCACTGTGCAGGAAAGGACTTAAACTGAGTTATGATTATTGGAAACAATATTGGTTGTTATTGATAATATTGTTAATAAGGACTTTTGCCTCAGCGTAAGGACCACCCATTGAATATGTCGGGATTAAGGGTTATTTATGTCAGAATTTGCTGTCGCGCTCATATAACTTACTGCAGGTTGCAAATTGTTGGATTTTAAGCTGGATATATTAAACGGACTGGACAGAAGTGGTTGTTATTATTTTGCACGTACTGGAAGAGAATGGCGGAAGTCCCTCTGATAGGGCATTTTCTGCAGGGGAATCGACTATTTCTCCTCAAACTTGAAAACAGCCGATATCTCAATTAATTTCCAAATATGGTGTCACTTGTCGCATATCTGCATCATGTGTTTGTGGAGAAATCTTCCACCACAGACGCAGCAAGAAACGAGGAGGGATCTTCTGTTGATGAGACGCAAGGACCGACGTCTAAAGACGCAGCACTCGAAACAGACAAGTGTTGTATCATAGATGATGATGAACCCGAACGAACTGGAACATTTTGTTGCACAGCAACGCAGACTTCGACTCCAGGTGGTCGCTTTTCTGTGAATGTTGTCAGTTTGAGGCTCGTATTGAAGAAGTTCGTTTGTTTCTCAGTGGAAATCTCTTGCATATTTGCAATCTCACAGATCGTTACAATCAGGATTGCTTTACGCTGTTACCTGCTTTTAGCGTGATTTTATAAACCAGGAGCGTCCGAAGCTAAGGGTTTTGTGTGCATTTATTTGATGCGTTTTTTCTTGCAGGTATTTCCAATAATTTACCAATTACAGTTCATTAATGGTTTACTTTTTATATTTTTTGTAGAGGAGGACAAGATTGACGATGGAATTGAATCAGTGCCAAGCATCAGGAACCTCAAGTCTCGGTTCGAGTCGAAAGACGCAACGCCTCCTCCACTTCCTGCTGACCAGTCCACCAGAAACAGGTAATAATCGTATGATACGGGAATCTCATGCAGAGTACTTCTCTCATGCAAAGTACTTAGCGAAACTTATGGGACATACCGTACAATTATTAAACATTACTTTCTGCTGTTTAATTCCCGGAACTTAACACACATATTGAAGCACAGTGGCAACTGAATGGTAGTAATATTTTAATGTAAAGTATGAAGGTAAATTATCGAAATACGTGGAGTAGATCAGCCACAAAATAAAATATAAAATACAGTGGGCATCTCTTTTCATTATTAATATAAAGATTATCAGAAAAGCAGTAAATGTGGGGGGGGTTTTTTATAAATGAATTGTGTGGATTTCTGCAGATACTCTAGGGTTGAAGCACCTTCACTCGTACAGGAGTTTGTGGTAAACGTATAGTATTGAGAGTTTGTAGGAGCCTTCTGCAGATAGTAAGGCGAAGGTGTACATATGGTTGTGTGGATTGCATTATTTTATCAATATTGAAAGGTTAGGGCAAAGAAAAATTGCTGACTGCATGCGCGCACTTTGGAGGAACCCACCAAGTGTTAGCACAGCCATCACAGTTAGCCACGAGGTTCAGATGTAGTCATGCAAACTATGCGGATTTAAAACTTTCTTTAATTATTACTACTTCTATAAATTAAATTAACCTGATATGCAGTCCACATAAAAAAGAATCTACCCCTCGTCCTTTAATCGTATATAAATAACTTGGATAGAACCATACATGTGTGGGTTGTTGTACTTTTAGGAGCCGTTCACCATACGGCGGAGGTCGCTCATCATCCGGTGATGAAGTACAGGTGGGTTACGTGTCGTACACCCAAGCAAGCCACAGTGATTACATAGATAATAGAGATAATACTGATAATGCGGTAAATATGAACCTATCAATGCACAGAATAAATCCCGCCGCAAAATATAACACGAGAAGATTGCGCCATAGTGTCAACTCATTATTTCAAGTTTACCCTGAACCGTCAGAATTTGTTTTAACTGAAATACCAAAAATGTTTTTTATTGATTTTGGTTTTTAAGTTTGGAACTGGCCTGAAAACAATGCCTAAAAGTAAGAATTGACAATATGGCGTGAGATGTATTTAGCGATAAGAGTTCCGTGATTATGATTTGCATACAGATTTAGTTCTTTAGTTACTATATATCATTTTATATACAAAAATTACTTTATTATTTAGGTCTGTACGTAATTTTGTCTAAAATCTTGCATGCATTTTACCACGATAAAGTTGTCTTAAATCACCTAAATTTCAGTGTTGATTTCGTAACGTTTAGTGCACTGCACTGTTACTTTTGTACAAAATAAGTTGTGAATGATAATTTATTATAATTCATATTCGTATAATTTGCTTCACTCTGTATGCATTCATGCTTAGTTTTAAGGTTTAATTGATTCCTTATTGGTGAAACGTGAAAGATTTTTGCCCATTTTTAGGTTTCACGCAACCGACCGGCCTCCAAGTGGGACAAACCGAAGGAGACACCTCCACCTCCTGTCAACAGACAGATGACTGACGAAGAAGTACAAGCTGCAGAACTACCAGCAGCAGGGACCAGCAGGAACATTGCTGCAAGGTAAAGAAAATTATTCACATAACCAATCTTGATTTGATATTTACAATGTAAGTATTTGTAAATCCTCAACTTCAACGTCAGAAGTTAAAAAGAGTCGATGAGGAAAACGGAAGTTTTAATCCTTAGAAGAAGAATGAAATTTTGAAGTATCCTGTAAAGAAAAAAACTAATCCGAAATATATGTATCCAAATATCTTAAACGAACAGCAGGATAATTCTTTCTGCGTTTAAGAGATTTCATTATTCGTTTGTAATTTTCTTTAGATTTAGACAGTACGAAGCCGACGGTCCACCGCCAGAAAGAAAGCCAATACGTAAAATCACTCCACCACGAGAAGAACTGGCACGCAGTATTAGCGAATCTGAGAGGCAGGTCGCGTACGACCGTGAGGTGATACGGTCAGGTGAACCAGTCAGTCAGGAGGAAGAGTTACCTCCAGCAGAATACACAAGAAGTATGCTGGCCAAGTTCAAGTCTATTGAGGACACCAGTGTCCCGGTACCTAGTCCTATTAGAAGCGCTCAAGTCAGTAGCACCGCACGAAGAAGTCCGGCTGGTGTGCACCAACAACACAGGCAACCTGTTAATAGGCCTTCCCCTGATTCTGGTAAGAAATCTCTTTAGCCTATCCGTGTTGTGTTAATATTTCAGAGCCGTTTATAAAATTAAAGTCTCCTGTTAAAAAAACATCAGTTTAAATCATTGTAATACTTCACTCTACATGTAAAAGTCACATCGAATAAGTCAATGTTTCACCGTGATTTGCAGGTATATCAGATACTGAGAGTCAAAATGTAAATGGAGACGCAGTTGACGGTGGTGTGTCTGAAAATAACCCGGTGGTCCTACCAGATGTTGTGCGTGAAAGTGACCGCCATGATGAGGAGGAACTGCCAGAAAGTGGCACAACCAGAAGTCTCCTTGCGCAGTGGCGCAACATGGAGCAGACGGTACAGAACCAGGGCGTCTCCTCCACAGAGCATCTCAGACCCAAGTCTCAGACGCGCAGCTGGAACACAACCAGCTCCAGTAAGAACGTTCCACAAACGCAACACTATGATCGGGTCGACGCTTCGTATGATGATGGACACGATCAGAACGACAGAGAAATCATCAGGGCCGGGGATGTTAACGCCGAGGATGAGCTACCACCTCCTTCAACAACACGTAATATGCTTGCCAAGTTCCAGGAAATACAAGAGGAAGCCCAGAGAGAGGCTGCAAACTTAAAAACCCCTCCGCCCAGCAAGAAGGTAACATCAATTGGCAAAAAATAGTCTTTATTAAACATCCCATAAGGTGGCGGATCCAAAACCTTTGCTGATACTTGTTAACGTTTCGCTCCTAAAGATCGCACATGCAGCGCTTTTATTACATTGGGCTTCACTAAAAATAAAGCAAAGTACAAAAAGAAGTCATTTGTGCATGTGCTTCCTTTGGAACAGTTACAGTACATTTATCTTATTACCCGTACACTTATTCTATCAGCCATAGAACGATTACTCTTAGGCCTTTCAGTACCCAACTATTATCGTAGAACAACCGATCCGCCACTAGATAAAGAATAATTATCGATTTGCACTTGATTCTAACGTATTAAATATAGGAACAAAATTTGCACCCAACTGTCGTGATTACCTGGAAATTTCAATATCTTTCATAGAGCACAAGTATGAATGTACATGTATTTTAAAGGAATGGTATTGATGAATCATATTATTTACACGAGAGAAAATAATCTACTGTTAAAATCACAGATTTGTGATAAATCACCTAATATGTTAGTTTATAAATATTTCACAATCATTATTAGGTCGAAAAGGTAAGATAATTAACCGAAAAAATCACTAATTTGAGATTTGTAGTGCAGTATTAACATGTGAATGCAGCTTTTGAGTGAAAGAAATCGGATTTGTGGGCGAGAAATTGAAGAAAAGGAGAATGTTTTCATTGTTTGTTTTGTCGTGAGCACTAGGACTTTAGGGTTTGGGACTATTAAATCGTTTTGTTAGAACGTTTAGGCACAAAACCCAAACATCTAGATGCAAGTTTACATTCTTCAGGGGAATTTCAATCAACATAGATATATTTCTCAGTGGCGTCCACAGTTCGCAGCAAGTATAAAGTATCAGTAGCATCTGGAATTTATTTTGAAAAGTACATGTAATTTAAGTAGTCAATAGCAAAGACACACAATGTCTTTGAATGTTTTTGCTAAAATATAACAGTAACATTTGAATTTCAATCCCGTCCATTGTGTAAAACATTTCTCGGTGTCCCTGGATCCATTGCTTACTGAAACAGGTGTATACATTACTGTGGGTGCTACTGTATGAATATCACTTCTATGTAGTGGACTTAATACTAATCCTCTGTTTTATTGCGTAATTTCTTAAAGCTTGACACCTCTACATGGTCACAACACACAGCTGATGAGTAATAAAAAAGCAACATCTACTTGTACATAATAATGGTCTCACAAAATACAGTATTATTATCTTTTTTATACTTTTGATGGACAAGTCACAAAAATAAACGAAGTGTCTTAAACAATTGTCTCCCCCCCAACGCCCAAAAAATATAGAAAGAGCTACCTAAATTTGGCATTTTCGTAAATGACCACCTTATTCATGATCATTATTGCCAGAATTTTTGTGACTTTTGCATACAAGTAAAACTCATATAGTCTTTAATACCCTCTTTGCTAGTACACAAGCCACTCACTGCATGGTTATAGTTTTTCCCACAAAAAGAATATTTCCTTACTTGTTTCCAGTTGAAATTTCTGTTGAAACTAAGTTTGTTAACGAATATTTAAAAATTGAAATTTGGTTTGTGAGTTAGAATTGTCGTGATGAAATAACGAGTACTGTGACAAAATATGAGTGCGCTCATCAAATTGAATTTGGCGCTCATATTTTGAACATCTCTGTACAGTTTACCAATTTTACATCATTTTTAACAAAATGAAATAGGTGTCATCGTGCGTTCGATGTAGTGATATTTGCCTGTGCCAAAATTACGTTTTGATCAAAGTCGTTGACATGTTTTTCCTGTAATGTTTAAATTGACGTGTTCATTTTGGCAAGTTCTGTTTGATTTTATTAAGACGGTCAAGTGCTAAGACTTTCTGAAGCATGACATTTTCAGTTTAAGATAAGAATTGGAATCAGTTTTGGTCTTGTTGATCTGATCAGTGTAGGCCTATGAGCTCTACCAATGGCCTATGAAATCCAGCCAATCTTTTTCGAAAATTAAAACAAAAAAAAAGGTTAAATCTGACTCAAAAATGTACAACAGGATGTTTTAAAAAACGTTTATTTCAAAATTACCAGTTAATTCCCATGTTGATGAATTAAAATACGCAGAAAAGAGGCAGTTAGCGAGTTGAATGTAGGCGTGTTTTGCGCTTGTGCTGTGAGTCTTGTATTTTGTGGCAAAGTGCGCCTGCATGTCCGAAAGCCAATATTTCGTGTGTGAATCGAGTGTAGCTTACAGTCTGGTAATGGTAGAAATATTAAAATGAGTAAAATGTATTTAGAGATTCAACAGGAATATCTTACTATTTATGACTCAAAAGAAATGTCTGAACCAGTAAATTTTCACTACAGACCAGGTCGAGAATATGCTTGAAATATGCTTACTGGAATTGCTATTGCACTTACAGCTTTGATAGTGAAACATCTTTCGCCTTGCATCAGTTTCCTATTACAACCACCTTTTATTGGTGAACTATTTATCCGTAAATAGGCGTATCCAAAGGCAGAAGTGTCCAACACTCCCGATTATTTAAATTCTTAGAAAAAATATTTTCAAGTCGAAATTGTCCGTTTGGCAAAGCCTTTTTGCAAGATAATGTGCATGTTTTGAGGACTTGCTATATCTATTCTTCTTACATACTTGTTAATGATAATAAATACCTTAAAGCATTTCTAAATAACACGTGACAATTTGGTGTCTGTGGATGCACATTATTATACGAAAAATATGGTATCTAACAGTAAAACTCTTACTTGGTGAATAACATGTAAAATGTCTGTAGATTAACCTTGAAAAGCAAAATCCAGCCTAATTCGGTTAAAAAGATAATTTCTGTTAAGTTATTCTCTCTTTCCAACAGTTTTAAGAACTTTTCCTAACATACTTGACTAATGCAGTTCCAATAAGCATGTACACATATTAGCTACTTACCATACGCCTTATTTTTCAGTGGCGCTATGAATTTAACTGATTTTGTTCTGTTTTTCAGCAATTTAAATGGACTGTGAAGGAGGCCAGGCCTCTGTTTAAGGGACGACGTGACTCTGGATCCGGCCCTGTCGACACCAACGGCTACCACGACGTCAGCAGTGACAACATCGAACATCACGTGGAAAACGGTGAGGTCACATATCATCAACAGCGTCATCATCACCATAGCAACAGCAGCGAGCATGATGTCGACAATGCAGATGACCAGGTCTGGAGGCACAGTGATGATGTGGTTCGCGCGGATGAGCCCGTAGAGAAGGAGCTACCAGTGCCGCAGACAACAAGGAGCATGCTCGCCGTCTTCCAGTCTATGGAGGACGTGAACCGCCCGCCCCCGACGCCGGAGTATGCGAAACAAATAATCAAACAGGCTAGTCCGGTGCGCACTGTGTCAATCCGCAGGGGCACCTCCCCTCCACCCTCCACACACCACGCTACGCGATCTAGTCACTACAGCAACCACCTCAACGGTCACCATAGTGACGGTGGTGATGATTACCATAGCGACGAGAGAGAACACCAGGAGGGTGGATACAACAGCAGCAGCTCTCACGATGAACTTTACAGGGACTATGACCATCACGGTGGCGAGTTTGAAAACGACCCGCAAAGAAACCCCGACGTGATGAGAGAAGACATCGCGAATGAAACAGAAGAATTGCCTGAGCAGGGAACAACTAAGAACCTTCTGGCTAAATTCCAGGCTCTCCAAGCTATGTGAACACTCTCCATATAATCAGTATAAGGGACTTGTGACTTGTGTTAAACGTTTTTTCTGTTACATATGTGTGCCTCCGACACGTTATACATTGGGGTAGTTGACTTGAAATAGAAACGGGCGAAAACTGGCAGAGCATGAATAACTTGATGATTTGCGCAAACTCACAAACATTGCTGTCTCATAGCTAACGAAGGAGACTTACAACAAGAAACATAGCAAATGAGAATAATTAAACTAATCAATCAGTAAAATGATGACACAAGGCTCACAGTCTGTAAATGGTGCGTTTATTAATGGGATTATTTATCGTGATTTAAATGTTATAAAAGCTGTTGATAACCGCGTCACAGATTTGGTCATCCGCACGAAGACACACAAACCTCCATGAAAGGAAAACAAAAGTTTCACCTCAATCCTAACCTATTAAAAATTGGAAATTACTGAAATCAGCGAGTACTAGAGTTAACTGAATAAGTTGAAGATTATCTGTGAAGAACTGCTGACGTAAACCAGTATTGTAAATAACGTACAAGAAATGTAGCAAATAAGAAGACTATGGGTTTAGAACGAAATGTTTTCCAGTGTTAAGTAAGAACAAAAAAAAAAACAACCTTATATTTTGTTTAGTAAAAGAAACCACTTCTAAAATGCACTGATAAAGTTGAAACCAGACACATGAGCTTGGCCTATGTAACTGTCGATAAAGATTTGTTCTACGAAGGGTGCTAAGTTGCTAACAGAATTAGTGACATGACCTACGGGACTAGTGTGTAAAACGTGACCTATTGATTGTAGATGCATCTTTATTAAATAGTTGAGGATTATTAGCATGCCAGCAAATTCACAATGTTAAAAGAAATAATACACCTTTAATATTTGCATATCAAGTTAGTTTAATACTAATAAAGTAATTTATGAAAAAGGATATTAAAGCCAAGACAACGTCTTTCATTTCACACCAGGCACATCATTGATTAAGCAACTTTAATTTAGCCCGTTTGTTGATTTTAACTTGCCAAAACAGTTCATTATCAAGTTTATACATTTATATATTTAGTAACATGTATGTTTAGTAATCTTGTGGAAGTACTGCAAGTATTATATACGTGGAGAGATATTTGATATTACAGGCTAAATGAGAAATTTTTGTAGCTATGAATATTAATAATATAATATTCCTTGTTTTATTATATAAAACTGTGTGTGCGCCTACTACTACAAATACTACTAAAAAGAGTCATTTTATTTGTGATGGATAAAGAGACCATTGTATCATAAGATGTAAATATGTCTTATTATATTTAGTTTTGTATATATATTACGCAGTTTAGTCAAAGCCTAGCTATATTTTAAGCTTGCATAATTCTGTTGATGTTCAAGGATTTTATTTCCCTGTTTTTGCGTTGACATATTGTTTGGTTTTTTTTGTGTATAGGTGTTAGCATGCTTTATTGTAAATTACATGTTCAGAAAATTCTTTGTCTCTTTTATATCCATCTGCGATCTAATGTTTATCAAAACTTAACCAAAGTTTTACGGAGATATATAACTAACTGCAGATTCTGGATTGGTCAGATACCTTTGTTGCCATCGTTTGGACTCAATAATAATATAATATACTTATTCGAATAAATATTCGATTGAAGGATTTAGCGAGTAGCAAGGCCGATTGTTGTGCGCATGTGCTGTGCTGAAAAATAGCCTCACATAAGTGACATACAGTCAGCAGTAATAATCGAGAAGAAATATTGAAGTCAATGGTCGTGGCAACAAAGATATATGACAATTACAGGCGAGACTATCTTTCTGATGCAAACCAATTAAAATACCTTTAATGGATGTTTTATTAACCGATCATTTTCTAGACATGATTATTATTGCAGAATGATCTCTTATAAATATTTAGTGAAAGGTGATCACAAGCAAAAAGTATTATTACAGATCGGGATATATTGTGTATGTTATTACTACTTTATGTACGTAATTTCTATTTAATTAATTGATCATTGATGAAAGAAGTAAGTGTAAAAACAGGCTCGGTCCGTGCACATACAAACTGAGTACCTACCATAGAACAATAAGTGGATCTGAATACCCTAGACCTTTACAAAATCTTTGTGTCTTTCTCTAAATTCCTGCTTAATTGTGGTGTTTATGTTATAATAGTCACTTAAGAACGATAGTCGTATGCTTTTTGTGTCTGATCGTAAAAACGAACTATTACACAATCTTTGCCTAATTTTTCGGTACCATGTGCGAGATTAGAAAAAATGTTATGTGTCTCTTGGAAAAAAACTCGGATAACCTGTTCAAAGTGGAAGAGAATTTACCAGTTCCCTCTCAACTAAATAGTAATTAGTTGTTCTGTAAGTTGAACAGTTCAATTTGTTTAAAGAAAATCATCAACATAGTAGAATAGTTATTTCCTCCACTGGATATACTGATATTAGTGTTCGTCATTCAATTTCTCACTGTTTTGCTTGCTTTCTGTATTATACTGGATAAGATACGATAGGACCTATGTTTCTATATAGGCTACTAGCTGGGATAGCAGCTTACATATACACTGTAGCTTTGTTATATATGTAGCTATTCATATTTAAAAAGGGCAAAATACGACTAAATTTAACATTTGTGATATATAGTGAATATATGAATGTTGCCTTGTGCCAATATTTCTCCAAGAAGAAATTAAAGATGAATGTAAAGTATACTACTTTCAATGTGGACAAAATTAAATTTATCCGTATTTTGGCCGCTGCTGGTTCATATTTGTATACAAATAGTGGCTTTCATACAAAAAAGAGTGAATTCATATATTCACAACAGGAGGCGAAATGTGTTATAAATGAGTGAATGTGGGGAATTATAATAATAATATTAAAGACGGATGTACAATAAATAAGATGGTGCTTCCAAATATAATGTTGGACATATTTGCATCTCAAAAAAAGAGAGAAATCTGTTGGTCCCATGTTAACAGCCTGTCACTTCGGTTTGTCTCCTTTGGTCTACCTTCATAAGTACTTGTAACAGGTTATGTATCAATTGTCTTCTACAAGCTTATGTATAAAACGCACATATATGGCCTTCTAGCATTTCCTGAACCACATTGTCACCCACAGCTAAAATTTGCTCAGAGAATGAATGCAAGATAAAATAATACACTACTACCACAACAGAAACTAACAACAAAATATAAATACTTAGTAACCCCTGTCAAGCCTGATTACATTTGTACATTTTAATTGAATTGTCAGAAGATCACACACATAGGGTGCTCAGTCCTTCTTGTATGTAAATCTGCAATAAATATAAGTTCAAATGATATTATTACTTTTATTGTTTATATTAAAATAGTGGCACTCTGGTCTGGGGGGATGAGCGACATATTTCAGAATATTTTAATATTACAACAATAATTTTAGACGTGAGTATATTCCTCAACCTTCGCCAGGGTATTTGAGGAGCGATAAATTTAACCATAAATTCACGGAAAAAATCAGAAGCGAAAAAGTTACAAAATTAGGAAACAATTTTAATACTCCAATAATTCAGACCAGAGTGCCTCAAATATCTCAACATCTTGCTGTACAAAAAACCCACAGAAACATTAAATTTCTAAGGTGATAATTAATAAAAATGATGCCAGTAAATATTCAAAACTGATACATGAAGCCTTAGAAGATATTAAATTTTCCGTAAGTTCAGAAACGCGCAAAATGATATTTTGGGTTACTGTCAAGAGCTAAGGTTATTTATGCGAATGCATAGAACAATCGCTACACCACCCGAAGCAATAGCGCATTGTTTGTTTTTAGCCTTTCTATGACTAATAACAGGTGTTACAGTATGTGGTCACCTGTGGCAAAACGTGAATTTGGGAATTCCCGAGTACATCCAGGCGTAATAGCCTTAAGTTTTTACTACCATTAATGGTTCATATCTCAGTGGAGTAAATATGGATTTTCAAAATAACTGCAAGATATTAAGTAGAAAAAATCATCAGGATAGTTTACCTACGAATTTGACTCGGAGTTAAAAGTTCACAAATGTAATATTAAATAATAAAATCAAGCAATCTTCCTTAAGGATGTTTATTATTAAATATTTGTTGATTTTGTCAATTTTAACTGCAATATCCAATGGTGAAAGTGAATCCAGCACAGAACATGACGGGATAGAACGTCATGTTCCACAAGTCAAGGTTCCACTTCCTTTAGATGACCCGAATACTCACAAACCTCTTGGCTCTCAAGGTAAGTCACGTCTCAATATTTATTCTCTTTTTACTTTACTGATGCATATTCTGCACATTAACATGTGATCATTTTAACCATGAGGTCTTTGTTGTTGCTTATTCTTCCTGGTGGTTCAAATTGCCCAGCGTTATTCCCCTGTGATACATTTGAACTAATTCCTGAATTTACATTGAACCAAATGATCGATTCGGTAGATGTGTGATTCGATTGGACCTAGAAAATCTAAAAGCTGAGTAAGCGCGCCAGAGGTAGGGTGCCATAATTGAAAGGTAGAAGATGGCATAAGAGAATAGACGGATGGTTTGATGTACGTCTTGGTAGGGAGGGTGGAAATGTTGATTACTGTGGGTAATGGGTACTGAGCTGAGGTAAAGTTGATGTGGAAAGATAATTAGATCGGATAAAAAGTTACCCATTTCAGCAATAATACTGTGTTCAATGTATAAATATCGAACCACTTTTGGTAAAGCATTAATGTTACACCGTATACATGCACTGAACCTAGCTACCATGAGTGAAATAAGTACAATTTATTGTACCAGTATTGTTGGTCTTTGTGGCTATTATGTGAAAGAGACACATCTGCCCAACTTGATGAAAGCATTTCACTTTGTTTACGACTAATAACCTGTGATAGGCTTATCTTGTTACAGTGTTCTCACAACATGATCGTAATTAGGCATCCAATTTGGATCGAAGCTGTTGAACATTGTGGACCCATAATGCAGTTCTTTATTGTGGGAGCAAATGTAATGTACAAACATTTATTCTGCAGGACCGGATTTAGATGATCTCTTAGAGAAGCAGTTTCCAGGACAATTCTTCAGTAAACAAGATATCGATGAAATTAACCGAAGAAATCGACGAAAGAAACGTCAAGTCGACAGGGACGTCTGCTGTAAAACGTAAATTTTTCCGCACAGCAAAATCCTTATTAGTGCATGGTTATTCATTGTTTTCCCAGCTTACCTAAATTGCCTAATTTTTGTAGACACATCAATTAGGCATTCTATTGTGTTTACATATCAATTACTTTTGAAGTATCCTAAATTTAGAAAACTGCTAATCCAATAACATTGAAACTTCTAATTTTTGGCATAATTTGGAAACTTGGTGTCAATGTTCTTTAAATGACTGAACTAAAATAAAATGTAGGAATTTAATGACGAAAGAGCGAAAAACCACGTTATTTCATATGAGAAAGAGATACTTTCGTGTTTGCTTTACATTGAAGTTGTGTATCATTATTAAATGGTTTTGTTTCTTTGAATTGTTTCAATTTGGACACGAAATAAACATTTGATGATCATCCACACAAACTGGAAGAAAGTCCAATTTACAATATTCCCTTCAAAGACGCCTTTCTCAGCAATAAACTGGAAGAACACTCATTTCATGTAAGTCCCTTGAAATTGCTTTTTGTTTTTATGTCAGGAGACTATGGTTCGGTACAGCGCCAAGCAAGCTTACGGACATTGTTCACAATGACAGAGTTACGATACTGAGAGGCAGCAGGCTACAACAAGCGTACTCCAGGGGTGACTGTCACAGCAGTACGAACGACACTGTTTCCTCTACATTGTAGGTTGAAGGTTTGATATTTGCATAACAGTTTTAATATTTGGAGTTTACTTTCTTGTCTCTGCAAACAGCCGCCCTACCCCCCCCCCCCTGAGACATCAATTTTCGGAGAAATTTCACGCGAGTTTTGAACAGAAATAAAAATATAGCATTCTATTATTCCATAGTCTGTTATTCCTCATTTAGCAATCTCCACGTTGTACCGTGCAGTTAAGCATTTACATGCAAAAAATACTCGGTATCAAAATAATTATACAATATAACGTCTGGTGATCTATGTATTCCTAGTTGTCCCTCTGGTGGAGAATGCAGACAGAAGCGGAGACTGAAGATGCTGTGGGTGCGCTCAGCTAATGTGGCAGAACTCAGATACTTTCTGATCAACTCGCATTGCACCTATGAGAAACCTTAGTTCTTTGGTCTCGCCACAAGTGTTATTCAAATCAAGAACACTGAACTTGTTTTCGTCAATAGCAACAATGTAAAGTGATTTTTATTTTTCTAATTTTAATTTCTTACCTTACGTTTGGGTGGCAAAGCTTGAAAATGCACTTCAAGATGAAAAATATCCAAATGGTAAAACAATACAATGGTGTAGTTTTGGATGTTTATACTACATGAATGTCTCTTTGTTGCAATTGTCATCTTATGTCTCTGATATTCTAGTCTTGTCACCGATGTGAGTGATTGAAGGGACGTGAGCTGTAGTGAGTAATAATAAAAACAAGGAATACTTTTAAAATAAAGGAGTTTTTTACACAAATTTAAATACCCATTATACCATGTTAGTCATTTTACATGTGGTTCTACTGTACCCATCGAATAGATAATCCCAAGTCATCCAATCTTTATCCATACGACCTGCTTCCAATCTTAAATGTCAGTTTGTAAACGCAATTTAATGGCCAAAATGGTATGCTGGACTGCAAAACCAAAATATTTGACTTTCCGCCGCAACATAGTCTTGGCAGCACCCGACGAGAAGTGTTATTCGTTCTTTACTGACACTTTTCCAGGTATTACACATAGCAACTCCACCTCAGCACATTCCTTAAATGGGTACACTATTTAAATAGGAAAGTTTGTATTTTTTCCATGAGACAGCCTATCGCTGTATTTTTCTAATTTATTTTTTTTATATATGAACAGTCATGTGCACATTCCATGTAAAAGTAATCTTCATCTTTTATTGTTGATTGAGGAGAAGAGTATATGAGTCTGTAATGTTATCAACAGAACGTGGAATGACTCTCACCAATCTTATTTTATCCAAATCACTGTCAGCGGATCGGCTGTATTTCCAGACAGACGCCATAACTGGCTTAATTTGTGTCTGACAATGTTATGTGATTTACAGCCACAGGCACTGTAAGTTCATTCACTCTCGTTATGAAACACGAACTCAATTTGGCCGTGTGTAATGCGGACATGGCTTGATCTCCCGTGGTGATAATGCAATACGTTTCGGTTGCCTTGCTGATTTCGGATTTTGGACATTTCTATGAATTGCCACCCTGGAGAATTTCCTGCTGGCCAGTATCCACCACTGAATGTCGACTGTCAGGTGACGGTCTCACGTAGTAACATTCAGCGTGGTTTTCGTTAAAGTTTTTTTTTCCAAATGCAATGCCCACTTAATTCACCTAATTCGTCGAATAAGGTAGGACCTATCACTATACTATTTTTTGTATGTCCACCATTTATGGTGTGCCAGTGATACCAATTTTGGTGGGTGTGACATACTGATATCAGTATATTAAACCAAAATCAGTGCACTTACAGATACACGGGCGAACCATTTTTGGTCTGTGTCCTTTTTTTTCAATTAAAGAACAATGGATAGATGTGTTATACATCAATTAATCTATCTCAGGAATTTGACAAATTAGGTGAATTAAATAAATTAGTTTAGGAAATTTTAATTTGGAAAAACCCTGATTGGATAAGAGCAACGCTCATTGGCAAAAAAAAAAAAAAAAAACCGCATGTCAGAGCAGGTCGAGTACATGCGCCAAATTGAGCCAAATCTTACATTTCAAATGAATGCAAAGATCCTAAAGCGTCAAATGGATTTGAGAATAATAAATTAATTTCTTATTGTCAGGATCTATATTCTTATGAATTTGGTACTATCACATAAATTGACTCCATTTGTAAATCTCCTCCTGTTGTCGTAACCTAAGTTGATACACTCTCTCTAAAGAGACATGTAGTAAATCACTAACTGGCACACGCAACCGGTGTCCGCCCCCACAAATTTTATGGATGTAATACACCAATTATAGTAGTGCACGTAGCATGTAATCTTTACCGTGACGATTGTACTAACCAACCGTTGAGTGACTCGCACTCGAGCGTGTAGATGAAGTTATGTATTTAAAGGACTGTAATTTAGAACAAGGTGAATTTTGTGTTTGGTTTGACTTGACTCTAGTAACGCACTGGTGTGCTATTTGTAGTTAGTACGATTTAATAAAGTCGTTTGTCAGTTAAATCTGTTTAGTTGTCTTACTTTCAACGCGGACTCACCGTACTGCGAGACGGTACGACAAAATAACGGTTTGAGATAACTAGAAGCATTCTTGATGTATATCAGACTTTGTGTATAAACTGGATTGTGGTTTATACTCGTAACGTTACATTAGATTCTGCTTGAGTATACTATTCAAGCATCTATTGCTTACCAATCAAAATTTATTTCTATATGGCACTGTTGTACTTACATTTCCAAGTTTCTAACTGATTCATGTAATGTGTAATTGTCCCTCAGAAAACTACTTTTCCAAGCGATTACATTTGTGAGTTCAGGTCATAATCTATATGTTTTAGAAAATAAACAAATTTAAACCTGCGGATACAAATCTAGCCAATCGTTAAAGTGTGCTTCAAAGTTTCGCTGAATAGAATGGTGATTAACCGTGACAAGTTGTATTCACTGCCTGAATTGTCACTCGGCAATCAATTGTGTAAATCATGACGTTCAAATTTTATACAAAGTTTTCTTGTGAACCATAAAAATTAAATTAATTTCACGCAGGTGGAAGCGATACAACGCGCGTCGTCGCTCAATGAATACGAATATTCCAGGGGGTGTCGAGAGGTGGATTCATGTGGTGAGAGAAACAAAGAGATATGTTCAACCAAAAATAACATAAAAAATTGCACTATGTGCTGCTCAGACAGAACGTGTAACGGAGATAGAATGAAGGAACACAAAATTCAACAGGCGAGAGAATTACTGGCGCAGACAGCAAGTGGAAAAGGGCATGCCCTACAAAGTAACGGAATTGAATATGCTACTCTTCTTCTGGTACTGGGAACAATCTTCTTTGTAAATTAGGAGTTTTAAAAAAATGAAATGTTGCTTAAAAATTTATTTGTGTTTTCAAGACACAAAACACTTTGAAGTCTGTAAAAAATTAAGAATAAAAATAAAAATATTTGTTATCTATGTTTTGCTGCAGGCCGTGTTTATGTAAATGCGAAAATTTAATACTTAGCTATCATGATGTCTCATTAAATTTGAAAATCATTTTCATACAGATTTCCCTGGGAATATAATGATGACCTCATGAAATTTTGAATATTTAATAATCCCATAACTGCCGTAAGTAAATAATGCTCACGGGTATGAGGTACTTAACAATATGTTGGACTTAATTTCAATAGAGAACACCCAGTATATTTGTTTTTGAAGGAGAGCGGTCGTAGTATCTGTCGCAAATCGAGAATCTACCATTGATAACCTATGGAGCATGCAAAGAGGGCGGCTTCTTCTAGTGCGAAATCCCCATAGAGTGAGAAATATATTGGGTGTTTTGTAACGATTGTTCGCATACTGTGCAAAAATTACTTCTTCAGGAGGTATCATTTCAGTCAAATTTTGTAATTCTTTTATATATTTGAATTTCAAACTGTTCGCTTCTTCACTAAACATTCAATATATTCCTAAGCATATCATGTTAACAACATTGGTGTGTAGTTAGTAGCCTAAATAGTCTTTTTGTGTACGATTATTTGCTTATCCATTCATTTTTACATCGTTTCATAGAACTCTGTACGATAAAACAGTACAGTTCATTTATGTAATTGGTACCAGTTAAGTTTCGAGGATTTCCGAATTAACAGCAACAGTATTTTATTTCTACGTATGACTTTTATATGCATGAACTTAAGTGGTTCGCCAATGTTACCTCAAGTTCGCAGGCGAACGTGTAGAAAGATACTTTTGATGTCTCTGAACATCTGTGCGAAAAACTGTAGTCTTGTTGTGTTTTATTGTTACTATCTATAAAAGTGTTACAAGTAAGAAATTTCTTGTTTTTTGTTTGGGTATAATTGCGTTCAACAGATTTTGATAAAATGCTCAAAACTTTTCTGTGCAAAATAGGGAATGTATTGACGACACCAGTTACTTGCTCAAATTGCCAAAAGATACAACCTGGTAAAACATTTTTAACTATCACCTATCTTGTATAATAACATAACGAGGAATAGTACTTATAATTTAAATGTGGCATTTAACTGGCCAGCAATTAAACTAATTAATACATCATTCCAGGTGAAAATACATACACATGTCACATCACCGCATCCTTGATTCCGTGTCATTTCTATTGGTTTGACATCATCACGGTACATGCGCCTGTCAATAATTATTCTTTACATATAAATTTATGCGTCTATAACACACATTTGACATGTGCTAAGGATGCCATTTAAGTGGGTTTTCTTGTGACTGATGCGTTGTTACGAGAACTGTCCACATAATATTGCAGGCATATAAATGCATTAACTTCATTTTAAATTTCACACAAGAACTGGTCAACGGTACATGAGCAGGTGTGTAAAGTTGAAAAGTTTCTAATTTCTACACACGAAGCAGTGTAGTCTTTTATTATGTAAAATTACAATTGTTATATTTCATTTTTCATTTGTAAGCGTAAAAAATTAACAATTTTATCTTCTTGTAGCTACAAAATGAATAACCCTGAGGACTCCAATGCTTTGCTTGACTTCATGGCACTCGCAACCAACAGCCTGAAAACGGCTTTACTGGTCAAACCAAAGGTAAAGCGTAACGTAAATCACAGAAGATATATTGAAAAACAGTTACTGTCTAACGGCACGAATAAAAAGGCGAGGAAGTCAAGAAAACAACGAGTACCATTAGGGATGGACGCGTGTTGTCAAAAAGAGGCACCAGTGCAGCACTACAGTAGTTCTTCATCTCATTCGGGAATTCATCTCATCCAGTGTTCCTCTGGATAGCATTGGCATTAATCTGGAAACACTGCAAGGGATGTGTCTTGATGCAGAGACACACAAACAGTCGCTTGAGAACAGCATAGCCAACATTATTTGTCATGAAGATACGCCAAAACGACCACAGGTTAGAGCAGAGACGAATTCATGTGACAAGAATGCAGTCGAAATGTTAGAATGCTTGCCTGTGGAAAATGTACCCACACCACAAGTTATAAATGAACCGTTAAGCAAGGATGTAGGTGATACAGAACAGTATACAATGAGTTATGAGAACACTTCCATTTCCCTTGGAAGAAGTACCCCTGTTCATGAAATGGGTAGCAGTATTGACAGTGTAGAATCAACAACAGGCACAGCCTTGCCTTCAGAACATTTCAGTTACTTCATTTCAAGTGATGAACCCGAAATATCAGAGAAACCTAAGCCAGATTTTAGAATTAATTTTATTTCCCATTTAGACTCTGGGTATTGTGAAAAGTTTGGTCATAACAATTCACAAGACATCGAGCCATCTCAGATTACTTCTCAGTCTTCATCAGAGACTTGTGAGTCCGCCATCACATGCTGTCAAGGCCAAAATAAAGACTATGCACAGTGCTATGAGCCTGTAGATGAAGGTGACAAGTCAGTTCAAGATCTGATGTTTTCTCCCTTTCTTGACAAAACTTTTACCTTCGAAGATTGCATTCCTGATATTATGAATGAGCTTGCTATTGACCAAGATGAACAAAATAGTGACATTTTTTGTCCTTTGGATGGATCCTTTATGGAATTGTCAACTGATTCTGGAATTCATCTGGACACGGAGGCAACATTTGAACTTTCAATGATTGAAGAATTTAAAGAAAACGATCCAAAACAACAATCAACAGATGTAGTTTCCGTTTGCTTTAGCGAAGAAGACAGTACTTTGAAGTCTAGATTGCCACCATTTTCCTCGGCATTTCCCTCAGTAAAATAAAACTCATATTGGTTACATTTATGGCTACTTTTGCTGTTAAGACCCAAATTGGTGGTTACAACGATTGGCTTAATATTTATTTGCGTAAAATACATACATGTATCGTTGTTCTTTCTGGTTGCTCAAATAATTATAAATTATTTTAATGTTATTGTTGAAGTGTACGGCATAACTTTTCACGTTACATTTTCTTTGTTGTTTTGTTTATGTTGTAAATTACAGATTGGAAAAAATATGTTGTTTTGCAAACTTCACTCACTGTTCTCTTCAAATATTGATACGAAAATCAAATTATTAAAATATTTTATAAACTTATGTCTGTGGACTTTCAGGGTTCGATGTTGCACATCGCGTTCGCATTTTCTATTGTCTATTGTGGCGAAGTCCCATTGCGAATCAAGTAATTAATACCGTTTATTATATACAATAAAATCTGCATTGGGCGTACTAGCCATTGGGCGAACTACTGTCATCCACGTACTGTTTCTCAATCACCAAAGTGATTTTTACTTAGTATTTTGTACTCCATTGGGCG
>JBCAUI010006906.1:0-10150 GCA_038406195.1 Haplosyllis anthogorgicola
TCTATTGAGCATTATACTAGACCTGGAAAGTGTGTTACTCTTGCTGTGAATAAATAAGAACAAACACAAAACACTTTATCGTTGAAGTATTTATTGTTGAGACAAGAGAGTGTACCCGAGAACACAACAGATTTGCAAATTGTTTACTAAAGAAATACCCGGATTTTTTTTCAATGTCTTCTGAAGTTCATGTTTAACATTCATTCGCATTCAGAGTAAACTTCGATTCCGATCGTCATAGACAAACGTGTATTGACGAAACAAATAAAATCCACACACTGATGTAAATTTTCCGTAGCAACCATACATTCAGTTGATCGCTAGTCACGCCCAATTCATTACTTTTCGAGAACCACAAAGTTTTCTATGTGGTAATAAGCCAACATTCCATGCAGTGTAAATCTGGCCCAATTTCCTTGAGCAAATATGATACCAACTTGAAATAGAATGTACCTTTTTATGCGAGTCACGTATGGAACATTTGGCAGGAATTTGAAACTTTTTACCTTTATGTGCAAGTTAGATAAAGAGATTGAAGTGGTATTACAAAATTGTAGTGACTGTGAAACAATATTTGCTTTCCTTGTTAAAGACTTTGTTTCATGATGGAATCTGCTCAAGGGATCGATCATGCAGAAAAAAAACATGATTATTTGTACAACCTCAGAAACCCACTATACAAGGAAACGTTTGTTTTATTTATGGACTCCAGACAAATAAAGCATTATGAACATAAGCAATTTGGTAACAAATGGGTCAATGTGTGTGGCATTTGTGCACGCTATCCGCACAGTCGCATAATGCAATAAACTCAAAGCCATCGGCAGCAGTGATTTTATTATTTCAGAGCGCAAAATCAGATGATGGATCATAAAACGCCATGCCTGCAGTGCCCTTTTTACTCTCCACAGTCACTTAAGATGTCTAGCTAAGTATAGTTTGGCACGTGAAGAAAATTGCAGTAACCAATCAGTGACTCTTGAATAATGTAAATTCTATTTTATGTACACAGTCTCTCCAAACGCGATCCATATCCACTTTTTCTTTGTCCCTGCGCACTCATGGGCTGAACTGGCAATGGGCTCTTTCGAAAGAAACCCGATATTTGACATTGGATATATTTTAAACGGATCGCCCTTTGTATTAGCCTCAATATAAAGGGCATAATATACTGAAATGTGTGTTCAAACTGAATGACATCTCTCAAAAACTGCATCAATTGAACTCAAGTGTCAGTAAGCCAGTGGAAGTATGCGTAACAGATATCCATAACACTCTGGACAATTTCAGACAATGAGGAAGATTGCCCACGATTAGCCGTTTGGGAAATTTAATTGTGCAAACTATTATGGCAGCTTTTCCTTGTTTTCTATGATTTTAGCATATAACTGGCAGCTTCGTACGACCCACCAGCTTTATGAAGCTGAAAAGTATGAAAACATTGTTACAGATGTGACAATAATAGTAATGGCCTTTGTATCGATGATTATATCCAACAAACTGTTAATTGTCATCATATGCATGGAGTGCAATATATTTGTTGCTCTGTGTAATAAGGTCAATGGCAATGAAACAAATACTGACAACTATTATGAGGACATTGCTGATTTAGCAAAAAGATATGAAAAAAGAAGTAAGAGAAGAAGGGAAGAGGAGAGGGAAGACAGGCGGGACAGAATGGTGAAACAAACAGAAAGAGAGAGTGCCAAAGCACTGAATAATATCGCCGAAACGTTGGATAACATGACAAACCTGATATCAACACTATTTCGAAAATACAGCAGAAGAGAACCGCCAAATTATCCAGACCCAGTGGAAGTTAAGATAGGAGTGTACATAAAAGGTGAGTAGAAACGAAGTTTTATTGACACTGACGTAATTTTACTGTTATGTGACATTTAACCAAGATGAATTAGATCTACAGATACCCTCCTCTATGGTTAGATGTTAACATTGCGATTATATAATGTATGTTCCACACATGTTGTGTATCGTGTTTTACACAGGAAATTATGTAAAATTTCATAAGTCTTGAATTTTGTCCTCACCTGAACTTGACTGTCTCTCATTGTGGTGCATTTTTCACATAGTGTGAAGTGCAATTAATACATGTATGTATTTTAAAAGATCTAAATATTATCGTCTGAAGAATGTGAATTATATAGTCCATCAAATGCACAAATATGAAATCTAAAACGGGAAAATACAACACCCGATATCGAATTCTCAAACCATTCATCACACCACAGTTTTTAAATATTTACAGCACTTGATAGCAAAATGATCAATCGGCCTAATCCATATATTGTAGATTTTTACGCAATAAGTGAACAAGCAATGGATTTCTCAATGAATTACTACCTGAGGTTATCATGGATAGACCCTAAATTAGCATTCAAACCTGAAGATAACTTCGGAAGAGACGAACTCACTTTAGAAACAAGAGATATTACCGGTGAGTACAGATGAATACGTTTAACGTGAGTTGCACAATTGCATTTTAACGAGTTATCTACAATAGAATATTCGGTATATATATTGAATGACGCCAACGTTCTGTGACGTAACAACACGACGGTACTGAAACTGGGACTGATTATGGTCAGTTTTCTATACCGGAGATCAAATAGTCTCACTAAATTGCAGATATACAGATGTAGGGACGTTATTTATTTGCTCGTTTTAATAACGTGCCGTTTAAGCAAATAACACAATCCGTCATGATCAATCGTCATTCTCTTCTTGACTGCGTCCTGTTATAACGTCTCACTTATTTCCGCTTTAAGCTCGCATGAAACAACTTGCCTGAAGTTTTATACTTTTAACTATGAAAACAGATTCATTGTTTGATTCTCTGTCTCAGCACCTTGGTAAAATTGTATACACTGGCAAATACGCTTACACATGCTAACAAATTTAGGCATTGCAACTTCGTGAAAACTAAACCGTTTAAGCAAGAATTTTTTGGCGGCAAAATTGCTATTATGGAGAAAGGTTTTCATGCGACCAAGGCAAATACAAGACTGTAAACTTCACTGATCTATCAAAGTACAAAGTGTCTGTATTACCACTCGCTGTCAAAGTCTCTCAATCCAGACATTCTTGATCAATAATTTCTTTCAAACAGAACGACTCTGGATTCCCGATGTTTTCTTACGAAATGAAAAGGACACTAATTCATTAAACATGGACGATATCACAGCTTCCAATACATTAGCCAGAGTCAGTTCGTCTGGCAGTGTCTGGTTTGTGAGAGAACTTACAACCAAATTTAGATGCAGCATGGAATTACAAAATTACCCAATAGGTAAGTTCATCGTTATGAGTTGTGTTGAAAAGTTAAAGCGAAATTCTGGGCACTGGTCTGCACTTGGTTGCTGTTACAAAATACCATAAACGTCCGGTTATTAAAATCTTCCCAATGTTAGATCGATGGAAGTCAAAAATATTACATTCGTTCCAGGCCTTGAAACCATTCATTTTCGTCTTCAGTTCTAAATTATTCTCGGTAATTTGAGGACAACACTGATAAGTGAAAATGGAAGAACAACTAAATTCATCTGTAAGTGAAGACCCACTGCTGTTCGCTCCCAAATTGACATCTTATCAGTCATGAATGCCCTGATACACAAATTTTACTCATCGATTTTACAGATACCCAAGAGTGTCCTGTGCAGTTCGAATCTTTCAAGTACACGCTTAAGTCTATGAACCTTTCACTGCTAAACAACACCGTGGAGTTCGGTCAAGACATTACCTTTGAGAGCTTCACTTTGTCCCAAATTAAGTACAAGAATTGCTCGGAGAAATATACACTTGGCATGTTCCCATGTCAGGAAATCAGATTCGTTCTTCAAAGACAACTGGGATATTTCATCATTCAGGTAATGTGATTGAATTACTGCCAATGCCCAGAAATAGCCATCACAGTCGAACTATCATGGACCTAAATTTCATTATCTCACATTCACTAGCAATGACAATAAAGGTACTCTGATATTGATTCAAATATTGATTTCATAAGAAAATTTCCTTCATGTTTCCCTTACATTGAAAATATCGGCCATTGTCTCGCCTTTTACCAGACAGTGCTTCAAACCCTTTTCTTGATTTAGCGTTTACTCCGTACTGAAGAGAAATACAGAAATGAATCGGGTTTATATCGCCGACGGATAAACAGCTTATTTCCACATAGTTTTTTTGTGTTTTGTCATGTCTTCTTTGTATTCCTCCCAGTACCAGTGATGCAATATGAGTGTCAATCGTGTCTCGACAAAAGCGAGCTCGCTGGCATTACTTTTCTTCTTTGTCATTTTATAGTAATTGGAACGTTGATGCAATGTTGAATTTTTGAATCAGGTATATATGCCGAGTATGCTGACAGTCATGTTATCATGGTTAACATTTTGGGTTGATATGGATGCAGGGAATCAGGTAACAGATTTCAGCAGTTGTACATTTGTTTCCATTTCATGCAAGTTGAAGGTTATTTTCCCAAATCCCTCTGCGGCGATATATGTTCTGCTGGTCTGCATTTAGCAACTAATCCATTTGCGCATCCCGTGGGCCAGAGGTTCACTTTAGTGTGATGATAATACACTGAAATGTTCAAAATTATTACTGATGCCTTTACTGCCACATTGTCGAGTAAGTAGCGCCACAGGGGCATATTCTCAGGCAAAATATAATGACATGTAATGTACAACAATACATCATCCTTGGCTTTAAATAACAAGACGTATCAATAATATTCCAGAAACCCTGCTTAATGTGCAGGCTTCTACGGTGAGGTCAGCCAACTCCATTACCTTCACGGGCGAACAGAAAGGGTACATGATTACAAATGCTAAATCTTGTTCCTCGCCGTAATCGCTTGACACAAATTTAGTCTGACAAGATTACAAACCAATTAATTCCCGAAAACTAGAATATATGACTTTCCATTAGATACAGCGCAAGAAGACCATTAACCCTGAGTTTACTGGTGACCTAAACAAGTGCGCTTACGTCGTCTGTGGAGGATAAAATTAAAAATCTTTCCATAAATAATTTATCAAATATTGTAATTTTGTTACTCAAAGCAAAACTTTGTGATTCCTTGTATCTCCAATACTACTAATACTACGTCAAATACCACAACCTACTGATATTATGTGGGTAACTTTGGCTCTGTTACTGACATCTCTGATCTCCCCAAAACTAGTGTCAAATACCGTTACTTTCTGATTATTTGTAGGTTGCTTTGGCTCTGCTATTGGTGTTGACTATGACTACCATAAGTACATCAGTACAACAATCTCTACCCCGAGTATCGTACATCAAGGCTATGGACGTCTGGGCCTTCTCATGTCTATTTTTCGTTTGTGCTTCCCTGTTGGAAATCTCCATTGTCAATGTGATGGCTCGAAAAACTGCTATGAAAAAGAAAAAAGATGACCCTCACCTCTGCGCAAATCCTGGCAGTAAAGGAACTAAAAATTCAGAAATGGACTCAATGTTGGCAATAAATTCCGACAATATGCAAGATCAAGAAGGAAATTCTGCTGTGCAAATTAAAGACATTACGTGCAAGTACGAGAGAATACACACATGCTCCAGAGTTCTGTTTCCCCTTGCATTTGCGCTTTTTAATGCTGTATACTGGGGGTGGTATTTGTCCAATTTTACCTTCCAGTTTACTTCGAAAGGAAAAATGTGACTCCTATTTATCAATTAAATCTTCTTGAAAGTTTGATGGAACGTCTCCCTTTAAGCTGGTATTTCTTCAGACTGATGTACAATTGAAAATACTGTTAAAATTAGGAAGGAATTCTAATTGCAAACTTAGTAGCATGAGAAAGCAAATGTCTAATTTAGAAACGATGCTTCTTCAACTTCACTAGCAATCATTATTGGAAAAGTACTGCATAAATGTGTCAAAATTCAAGTTGCAGTATGCATGGCGCATATACTCAGGGTTCCTACATTCTCTCCGCAATGAAGTTCCCTGATTTTTCCCCGATTTTCCAGTATTTTCAAGCCTTTTTCCAGACACACAAATAACAAATACTTTATGTAAATGTTGCCTTTTATGCACTACCTGCTGTGTTATGTTACTGAGAATGCACTGTAGACGTTATGCTGAGGCACAGCGAGGCTCAAAATTTTTCAGGAAAATAAGTTGATAATATAGTAAAATGGGCTGAATCTCAGAAATTATGATTAAATAAATCACAGAATTCCCTGATTTTTCCCTGATAGTTCATAATATTTCCAAATTCTCTGACTTTTCCCTGACTAGAAAAACGTCTCCTAATTTTCCCTGATTTCCAGAAGCTGTAGGAACCCTGATACTTGTGATGGCGATACATAATTTCAAAACAACTGATTTCTTTCTTACAATAGATCTACTTTTACTTTTCTATGAAACGAATTTTATACTGTAAAAGTGATATCAATAAAAAGACGATAGTAGCGTCTATGACGTGTCACCACATTATTTTCTTACAGTTTTATCAAGCTTAAAGATTTCAGCATCAAAAGCGTAACATGTTTCGATAATTTATCATGAGACGAATACTCTTTTATTCGCTCATACTTTAAGACAGTGACTCTACTGTGATTTCCCTCCGGACCTAAACCTCTACCGATCAATTTGTGGCCTCCTGAATGATGCAAATTCCATTTTACGAACTGATTTTTTCCTTATGATGATAAGAGAAATCTCTGTCAAAACAAGCATATAGATCACCGTTCTCACTCTCTTTCTCATCTTGTTTAGGAACTTTTCATTTCATCTACACTTTACATACTATATGCTGGGGTATTGTGAATATCTTCATATCGTGTAATATTTCTCACTTCTGTATTTTAACCAACTAGACCAACAGCATTTGAATAAAATGGAACGAATAATCTCTGTGAGTGATATATGTGTAATGGAAGGTGCTATGTAGATATTCCCATTTCCGTCATTTTGTTATTATGTTCTGAATTGTTTCCTATGATTTTGGCAATGAATCAAAAAACCTTGTATCGCTGACATTTATTTACAAACTTTATTCTGGACAACATGAGTTTTACTTCAATTTTTAAATTCAAGCAAGTAACACTTATTGTTATAGTTTTTCTTAGTTGCAACATTATAATAATCCAAAGTACTGATGATGATGATCGTATCGAGGAATCAATCGTAGATGCTAAGGAGACAACAGAAAATAAACTCCAGGAAGCAAATGACACGGATTCAAGCGTTAACATTTTGCAAGAAGTGATCCAGAATGTCACGGGAATTGTTTCAAACATATTTCAAAATTACAGCAAAAGAGTTCATCCAAACTATCCAGACCCCGTGCAAGTAAGAATAGGATTGTTCATAAAAGGTAAGAATGATATCCACTAGCAAAATACAGCCAACAAAAGTTATTTAATTAAAGTAAATTGACGCTAAATTGTTCGTCTTCCATCATTCGTGATTTTTGACAGATTTCTATGACATCAGTGAAGAAACAATGGATTTTTCAATGACTTATTACATGAGACTGAGCTGGGAAGATCCTAAGCTGTCCTTCCGTAAGATTGGCGCAAGAGAATACATTATGCTAGAACCCTTGGATGTAACTGGTAAAGTCATCTGCTATATCAATATAAAACTAAGACGACATTTTTTCGCATGCCGATCTATTAGCAGAGATTATCTTTTCTAGAAGTTAATAATTTTAGGGACATTTAAAGGCACTGCCGACAACGCTAACTTATCTCTTGACTTACAATAGCAAATTTAATGTTTTAACGAAAGGCAATGCACATGACGTAATTATTCATTCCTTGCTGAGGCCAATGTTGATTCTATGGCAAACTGTTATAAATGCGCAGATTCATATGTTATAACACTGTTTATTGCAATGCAGCCTTATTTCATAACATTACATTTCCATGTTGGAATAACGGCTTCGTCTTTACAGAAAGATTATGGACTCCTGATGTGTACCTTCGAAATGAAAAAGGAACAAATTCTTTAAGCATTGAATACATAACGGACTCTAACACACTAGCTCGAGTTAATTCATCTGGTAGTATCTGGTATGTGAGGGAACTTACAAGCAAATTCAGGTGCAGCATGGATCTGCAACATTATCCCATGGGTATGTTTTGGAAATACCAGATTAGCATGGACACTTTTCTGACACCGTTTACGTTGGTAATTACATGGAGTTCAAGCCACAATGATTAAGACTTACGAGATGTTCAAGATGTCACACAACGAAACAGAGCTTAAGTAAAAGTACAGCAACTAAAATTTTTATCACATTTATGTTTCAGATATTCAGGAATGCCCTGTGCAGTTTGAATCATTTAAATACAATCTAAGTTCAATGAGTTTCGAATGGCTTTCAAATGCAATTGAATTTAGCGATAATATCAACTTCGCAAGTTTTTCCCTGTTACAACTTCAGTACAGAAACTGTTCTGAGAAATACGGGAAGTATGGACAGTTTCCGTGTCAGGAGGTGCGGTTTGTGCTGCAGAGAAAACTTGGATACTTCTTCATACAGGTAATCAAGATGATATAAAACCAAAAATTACTTTTCTAGGTTATTGGACAATGTATACTCATTACTCAACAAAGCATTGACTCAAAAAGGAGACACTTTCATTATATCCCCCAGCTTTGCAACAAATCTTTCTTTGTAGTCTAGCTTTACGGTATTTCATTTTTATTATAAGTACAATTAATTGATGGCAATTTTCAACACAGTAATTACACAGCAGTCGTAATTGTGATCATGGAAAAAGGTATCACTATGCATTTTACACCTTTCAGTTTGGTGCTCTCTGGGTTACAACATAATTTTTCAAACCAAATTAAATAATTTCTCCCCTGACTGATTCAGTTTCTCTTCAGGAGTGAAGTGAACCATGTTGCTCTGACCACTGTAAACTTCCTAATGGGCTGAAATGTGACCTTTTTCTCCTTTGTAACAGGTCTCAGTTTTAAATTGCTTTTCATTATATAATTGCAATAGGTGTATATGCCGAGTATGTTAACCGTTATGCTATCTTGGTTGGCGTTTTGGGTGGATATGGATGCTGGAAGCCAGGTAGGTCATCAACGCCTTTCTTACTTCGATGCCCTGTATGCGATATTCCTTTAAACAAGAGAAGGTACTAAAATATACTGCCTCTTTGGTTTGAATTTCATATGTATAAATTTGCTGCATTAAATCACAATCTTTGAGACTATGCTCAATCTGATGTCGAATTGCTGATTGCTTTTAGGTGGACCTAGCACTTCTTTTGGTGTTGACTATGACTACCATAAGTACATCGGCACAAGAATCTCTACCACGAGTATCGTACATCAAGGCAGTGGACGTTTGGGCATTCTCGTGTCTATTCTTTGTTTGTGCTTCATTGCTGGAAATAGCCATCGTTAATATAATGGCTCAAAAAGAAGACAAACGAAAGGAAATCGTTAAAACAAATATAGAGCGTGATATCCAAATGCACCCAGGACAAAGTGCTTTGAAATCTTCTCAAAGCACAACTGATAAACATCAGTGTAAAACTGTACCTAAACGTGATACCTGGAACTATGAAAGAATTCACGTCTGTTCTAGAGTTGCGTTTCCCCTTGCATTCGCCTTCTTCAATGTAATTTACTGGTGGTGGTATTTGTCTAAGTTCTCTCAACCGCACGCTACTGGTTTTCTCCCTGGGCGAATTTGAAAAATACTGTAAACGACTGATACCTCTGTACAGGTATCTTCTTGTTGCACTCCTGGAAGGATACGTTTAAAACTGAGTTTATTCTACGATAGTGGGAAGCTAGTGTCCATCTGTTAAATAAATAGATATACAAAGTCTGTTTTCGTCGTTTTGGTCTTTTCTCTGTGAAATATTCCATTTTCGTCTGTTCAATTTAAAATAACGAAAGTCGCGGTGACATGGCAGCTTCATCATCCCGTTCCAACCTTTGTGATAACAAGGACAATGTACTACAGTGTAACATGATGCAGATATTACAAATTCAGTTACTCCAAAGAGCTTAAATTTTTTAAAGACAACTGAAAGTTGATTATCATCGACCAATTTAGGCGTGTGTTGTAGTTTTAGATATAGATTTTTGCAGACGGTCCCAGTGGCAACAACCCGCAACACTCCCCACCCC
>JBCAUI010006917.1:0-10147 GCA_038406195.1 Haplosyllis anthogorgicola
TTGTTAAAGCACAAGTGGGAGAAGTGACCATATTTCTTGCATGACTTGCATTGGTACTTCTTGGCAGGGCAGTTGAATCCTGGAGCATGTTTGCTGTCACCACACTTTGTACATCTATTGGTTGCACCAGCTTGGGGTGGCTTGTACTGCTTCTTGGCTGGGTTGAAGGAGGCTTGACGGTCATCCTGGTGTCATGGTTTACACTTGGGTTGACCTTTCTTGTGCTTGGGTGGAATCTGAGTCTGGTTGTGATGAAGAATATTTACCTGAGCAGCTTGTGGGTTGCCTCTAATGGATTTCATGTGTTTGGCTGTGGCTTTGCTTGACTCAAGCTTTTTGGCAACCTCATCAGGTTTACCCCAGTTCACAGGCACCTGTCCCAAACGTGTGCAACCCGATAGAAAATCTCCGAAATAAGTGTGACAAACTGGTTTTGAAGCATAAATACATTATGACAATTTTGTTCTTCAGATTCCATCTGAGCTGAGAGCATTGAAACAATATAGATTGTATTTAATTCGTAACAATGCAGGTGTTACATTCAAAATGGGTCTAAATCCTTTGACTGTGTGACCAGTCAGCTGGAGCCAGTGCCCCCTTTTAAAGGAAAATTATGCTGACAAATTTACTCATTTCTGGACAGTCATATCAACCTGCATGTCTAACACTTTGTATGTAGTCCCCCTACAAGCTTATTTGGGTGTTGATTGTTTGGCTCCCAATTGCAAAAGAATGTGCACAAAAAAAACCCTCCGGTTTACTTGACTGTTTCTTTCTGCATTAATTTTTCAGCATCATCATGTGAACAACAATAAATACTGCAATTGACTATTGGCAATTAATTGCAATTACTAATTTAAAGCACATATACTATAATGGAACAATTACAGCAAAAACAGTAGGCGGTACAAGAAAATGGCTCACATTTAGAAACATGCCCAGAAGCTGAAGAACTGGGTTAAGCTTTGTGGTATAAATACAATAACATAAATCTAACCGATGGGCTGACTGATGCTTCATTTCCTGCATACTAAAATGAAGATCATTATCTTGTCATGGTTAATACTATTGTGGGAATATACCCGAGAAAAGAACGTTATTTTCCACCATATCCCGAGGTATATTTAAAACATAAAAGCTAATTCTGGTAGTAATCAATTCATTCTTATCTATGAACATCTAAATAAGCTGCCTAAAGACAGTTTGTATTAGAAAGGAAACGCTACTTGATTTGTGCAATTCTTTTCATATAGCCTTAATGGGACTAACATCATGGTATTTTGTTGGATGACTTGGCTGTCTGTTTCTATCTCTATTCGACAGACTAACCTTGAAATGTCCATTTTCATATCCATCCCGTTAGTAGAATTCAGCTTGCCATGATTTCTCCCAGCCACAGATTATTTGCCTTTATCTACAAAACACGACTGTACATACTAAAAACAAATGTTAACTGTTCAACTGTGCCAATTTTGGTCTTTGTTTTTGTCCCTTGTCTTTTTCGAGATCAAATGTGTATCTTTTGGGCTTCCAATGTACCCAAATAATGCTGTACGCAGGCTATGACAAGATTGTTGGCAAATCACACCATCACAGTGTTTCTACTGTTCTTGCTCTTTTCTTAGTACAGATCGTTTACCCTTACTGTAATTTTATTCTTAGAACGCACAAAATGACAGTAGATTTAACAGCAGAAATTAAATCACATAGTGAAGGTTATTCAACCTTGACCTAAGTTGCACCTATCGCTCAACCCGCAGCTTGATTACCCAATTCAATTATAAAGCTGTCTACTGCAACACTGTCCTCTTACTGTCCAGCTTAGACCACTTAGTTCTAATGCCATTCTAATGCTGCTTCATTTCCTGCTGGAAAATTGAGAAATCGCAAAAGGATAAAAGCCTGTCACCAAACAGAATAGTTTCAGTGTAGTCAAGGTTGGGACTTCATATTGATGGGTTTTTGGATATTTCATGTGATCTCTGAAACAATCGTAACAGCGAGTTGAAAACAATAATATTGTGATCTACATTTACATAAAAATGCGGTTTCTTGCAATAATAAATAAATTCCTATGAATCAACAGCTCCTGAAATAATTTTCTTTTGTGACAACAGAATTCCAGGCTGTGTCTTTCTCTTGAACAAAAGCGCATTTTGTTCTCAGAATGAAGAACTGTAAACAGATACTTCTTCCTCTGAATTTACCACGTTTTATGATCATCAATTTAACACTGATGGAATGCTGGGGGAATCAATTTGACATAAAAAATCTTGATACAATTAGGTTTTACTTGTTAGATAACCAGTGAATGAATAGTTCAGTAAGAAAACAATAGAATTTCCTGCCACGCGATGTCTTTTAAGACATGTAAAATTAGCAATACATGTTATAATGATATTGAATGATAATGAAAGGTTAGATCAAAATCACGGAAGATAATTTTCATTTCATCATTCAAGTTTTTTCTTAATTCGTAGCTAGCCTTATTTTGTCTGATCTGTCTAATTAGATAGGATAGAAATGAATCAAAATATATACCAATTTTTGTGCTCAGTGCATGTTAATTAAACCATTTCCTGTAACTACCATATTACACTGTTTGAATGTACTGAATTTATGTATCATTGCCACAATTAGCACTTTTCAATTCTATCTAATTAGACAGATTAGACAAATTAGATAGAATAAGGCTAGGCACGAATTAAGAAAAACCCCTATTGCCAATATTTATATGGTGAGAATGGAAGTGAAACAGGACTTTGAAAGGAAATGGTTCTACTGATTTGTTGTATCTTAATGAAAGAAACATTGCATTATTATTAGAAAAGTAAACTGGCAGAGATAAATTTGTCACAATATAGCAATCATATGCTTTGTGTATGCCTAAATAATGAACCCAATTTAGGAGACATGGATGATACTTATGTATCAGTACATCAAACCGATGCTCACGTAAGAGCTGTCACCCTTTATGACACACATCTGGCTCGTTATTCTCCGTAAGCAATTATGGTCGTGATGTTGTCCAACATTTGTCAGTAGATTCCTTGTTTTGAAACACATTAAACATCCATATACTTTTTTGCACTCCTATTGAGCGGAAAAAGGCGTCAATGAAAGGTGACTTCGAGGATCATGGCATGTAGGTGAGTGAGCATGCAAGCGACACATCCTCCCTGGCTTTAAAACCGATGAATAGAGCCACCTGAAGTCCTAATCAGAGGTTACCAGTCTGACAATTTAAAAGAAAAATAAGTCCAATTGTATTAAGTATATATATTTGTTATGTACATCCATGAATGCCTGGCTAGGATTTGATGTGTAATTGTGGCAAAATGTCTACATGTTTAACAAATGAATAAAACATCAAAAAGAAAAATAATTTTAACTTTAAACTAAAATTGCGAGATTTAACATAAGAAGCTACAGGAATATTTATTTCTATATCAAAGTCTCTGCACTGTTTTTGTCCCAAGTAAGAGTGATTTATCAAGCCGATGCCTGAATTGTGGTGCAAACCATAAAATTCTGAATTGGCGGTTATGTTGGCCATTACTAACAGAGCGGGAGCCACAAACACAAATTCATGACCGAATACATATTTTGCCAGGAAGCTGCTTTTCTTCCTTTCTTACACATAGTATAAGATCCTTTTCGGCTAATACATTACATATGTAAGAGAAATCCACTACATGCACTTATATGTGATAAACAAGAGCTACAGGAGATCTTCAGTGAAAAGCTCTCGGAGTTCAATGAGCAATTGAAGTAGTCCCTAATGGTGGACTCAAGGGTCTGGGACATTAGCCAAGCATCTCCAACCGTGCCCTTTGGGAACCTTTTGTGGTTAATGTAAGATTGAAACAGGCAGCTCTGGCAGGCTTTCTTGTGCTGAAGGACACCCGCGGTGTTTCTGGTAGTTTCTTAGCCACTGGGCCTGGCCCTTAAAATAGCCTAATCTGTCCCCAGGATAAGTGTTCATTGTCCCGCAACATCTGTATTGAACTGCTCGTTGATCACACAATGGAATAGGTTATCAAAGCTATGATTCGCAGATAATCCCCTCGAGATATTGCTGCAACACTCGACATTTTTTAACAATGGTGGAAATTGTATGTGGTCATTACAATTTTATACTAGAGAAGGAAAACGTTTCAAATAAGCGGTTAAATGTTCTTTACTTGTAACATTACTCAACAACTCAAATATTCACAATGCACAATACCCAATTAGGGTTATTTATTATGGTCTCTCACAAGCTTTTACAGAATATAAAATCACGAGCAAAAAAAACAACAAAAACTATTACTCCTTCAATGTATTTATTTATTTTATTCAATTTATTTAGTTAGTTTATTTCTTTTTCGAGAACAAGCACGCCACAGTTTTGCAGCCACTGAGATTCCTATTTTGAATTTCCGGCACACAGTCAGAATTGTCCCGTCAGAATCTTCATTCATGGCAAAACGTTATTAACGTTTTATAATTTGGAAAATATTAGTCATGAAATGGTGCGTTATAATAAACTGAACTAAATGAACCACAATAAACATATTAGTTATTTCGCACTTCATTAAGTTAAAATGTGTTATAATGAGACAGTTGAATCTACTATGTGACTGGCGTCAAAAAATCCAGCTATTTGTGGTTTGCTATCTTCGCATTAAACACGCTTGACACTAGTAGGTTCATATTGTGTCCAACTGATGGAAATTTGATTGTCAAGTACAACATCTTATTGGGATATTCTGCAGCCTGCGCCGATCAAAAAATATATATTCAAGTTGAACTTGACCCTAAAAAGCCACTGATTTTTTTTTCCAAACGACTTCCATCAGGTCATGCCCAAGCTAACTCTATTTTACTAATAAATGAAGTTCTGCATTCGCAACATGTCTTTCTTAAATCTTGATTTCAAAGTGCGGCTGGAAATGTAAACATTTCAATTTTTAAAAAACCTTAAAAAAGACAAAGAAAAATAAGTCAAATAGCCTCTTTCACTAGGACATCTGAAAGAAGGAGAAAGGATATTTACATCCGATAATGTTTAGAGTGAAAACATTGAGCTCTGAACTGTCACTATTGACCGAATGAAAACCTTTTGTTTTCATGAGGTACCCATTAATTTTGTTTTGAATGCTGTAATCTACTGTCCAACCCAATGAGTAGATATTAGTGGAAGTACGACTTTTTTTTACATGAAAACAAGATTTTGTTAAGTACGGATCTTTCATCTTTAAATAGGCACATAGACATGTTTACATGGGGCCTATTGTACAGGAACCTTTACGCAACAGACGAATAGTCTCTGTAACATTATACGATATGCAGATAGCTATACAAGTTGGCACACTAACATTTACATACAAAGGAAAATACTGCAAAGCCAATAGGCTAGACAGATATGTAATAGTACACATGAGCATAGAAATGTACAGTGATATTGATTTACGTGAAAAGAAATACTGAAAAGGTTCATAAAAGGCTAATTCACACTTGCGTTAATATTGCATGCACGTATGTAAAACCATACACAAACAATGTATAAATAATATACTGTATGTAATACTCATAAGAAACGAAGACTCTATTCCTGTGAATCCACATTATATATGTCTCAGTTAAAACATTATTTGGTATCCTCGTTTATTTGCATTGTTGAATGGACCATGCCAAGAATAAGAGATTAAGGTTATGACGTACATCATTACGGTAATAATCTACTTTGGTTATGCTGCTTTTCTATGCACTATTATGTGCACCACATAAAGTTCCGATGCAGAGCTAAAGAAATTAGAACACTGAGATAAATCGTCGAGAGATACAACAGCTCATAATCCTAAATCCCTGTTAGAAAAATTGTCTTCAAATTGATAATAAAAGCGATAGTTCAGAACCCTAAATCCCTATTTATGGTTTGGTCCATTTAACAACGTATACAAATAAAGTGACCAAAAACATCGTGTTTCATTTTGAGACAAGCCTATTATCAGATGCTCTAAATAATCAATTTGTTGTCCCAAATCTGCACCTTTCGTTTCGGATCAGAAGAAATCAGACCAACGGGAAGTCTGATACTCTCATAATCCCAATCTGGAATTGAGAACTGACAGAAGGGAAGCGAAAGTGTCACCTAATTCTAATGCTATTATTACCAGCATCATATCATGATGTGTACATATTTGCTGCTGATTAAGTCTACTTTCCCTGAAATATCTGCAACAAATCTGATTTGATTTATTCATTTTGCTGGGAGGGTGACCCGCCATGGTGAAATTCACATTACGGATTTCCATTTGCTAACTGCCAAGTTCCACACATTTGCAGTCTTGAGAAGTTCCAATGTCACATTGGAAGTGACTTGAAATGTACCTTCATAACGTTAGAATCTGAAGAAACTTAAACTGTCGTTTTCAAAACGCAAATATACCTTTAAGATCGAGAGTTGATCTTCACATTTACATAACTAGGCCACATCTGTGAAAACAGATGATCACCTGAGGATGATGCTTTCTTATACATGCATGTAAATTTGGGAATAATTCGACGCCATTGTATTCTATTGGTACATCACATAAAACATGTCTTTTTATGAAATTTCATTGTCTTAGTTCAGTATTTGAAAGCCTGATAGCTCCACTCTCACATTCATGTACAACTTCGTTCGTTAACAGAAGCACCAGTATTATGTAACAAAGGTGCACTGATGCACAGTGCAAAAGGAAATTGTTACTGTCACTGTCACAGGATTGTAGCAATAAATTAAAGGCTGTAGATTCCCAGGAGATGAAGATAAAACTTCACCATCAGCATTCACGTTCCAGTGTCACTGCCGAATCAAACTGAATTATGTGATTCAGGTGTTGGCAAGCAGATTGCGTCTGACTTGTAATCAAACCGAATCAAGATTACACTGGATTAAGGTAGGCTGTGGAATCATCATTAAACATGGAAAAATCCGTAATTTGTGTCTTCCTCTTGAGTTAAAGTCAAGTACCATGTTACTTTTCTGGCTGAACTAATTTGTGCACACACAAACAAAAAGGTAGATTTATCAAATTGACACACATAATAACGATACAGTGGCACAACCTAACCTGTTAACGGCTGATCAATAATGCATATATACCCTTAAAAGGTGTTGATTATTTGGTGCCCGCGTGTTAGCAAAGCCCTCGTGCACAGCATGAGCTTTAACCAATTGCCCTCGCTAACGCTCGGGCAATTAGTACAGCTAATGCTGTGCACTCGTGCTTTATCTGTTCACTCATACTTCAAGCCGCGCAGTCACAATGGTAAACATTACGCACTTTTTCTATTGTGTGACCACACACACGTGGTAAGACTGCAATTCAGTGCTCACAGCCTCAGTTTGTACTTGGATGGATGACGAAAAATCTACAGTAGTGTTCCAAAATAGTTGTGTGTGTTTCAAAAAGTGTCACAAATTTTACAATGTTGATTTTATGATAGTGTTTAAGTTGTCACAGGATTTTGTACATGTTATCAATTGTACATGTTATCAATAGTGAAATCATAGTACCTGTGAAGTGTATAATAAAATATAAAATAAATATTTATTATGCTGTGGCTTATGCTAAATAATTAACGAACATTTTATCTACTGCTTTAAACGACCATCAAAACATCTGTTTCTATATATTCTAGTTTTTCCCTATGTTTACTTGTACTTTATATCAACACACAAGCCTGCCAGTGGAATAGTAAATACTACAAAACAGTTAAGTACAATGATCCAGCCATATCACTATGGCAAAGTAATTGAAGTAGACATAATCACATCAACATTGAACTATGATATTTTCCAAGAGCATCAACAAGAGACAATGTATGCAAATCTGTCTCTGTGATAGCTCTGTGCTTGCTAATTGACATCCCGTGTATGTCATGGTAAATGTGTAAAAACAGGCGGCATGAAAACGGTAAATGTGTGACAAATTTGCACAAAATTGATTTCATATATAATTTGCTCTGCCTTGTATTTTGACCCACGCACACGTACAAAATAGATTTACAATTTCCAATAGAATTTATTTTAAACGTGCATTGCATTTTTACATTGTTCCCACTACGATGCGTTCACGCGTCAGTTCGCGTTACAAACCTTAAATGTCCCGCAGTGTATTCGGTGACACACCCAATAGGTGCACTAAAAATTGCCGTCAACATTTATTTCGACGAAATAGTTTCTTTGGTTACACTGTGGATTTCTAATGCTAGAGTAGCGGGGTAAACTGCAATGTACGTCGTACGATGAACATATTTTTTAAGTTAATAGGTAATTATATGTCCCTCATAACTGGGGAAATGTTCCGAATAAATTAGGGATACAGGACAAACTGAACCACGGATTGAAAAGTGGCAGAGCTCTGGTTTTATGGTCAGGACCAGCAGTGAATTGACCATTGATTTCACGGAAGTGCAGCTGTTGTTTCAAGATAATATAAACAGTGGGTCCACTGGATGTGTTCCACCCAGTTTATTCACAATCTGTAGAAACGGCCTTTGTTCGGGAACGACAGGAAAGACATAACTAGCGATTCGGACCACCAAGGCGCTCTTTTGATATCGACTGTTAAAGCTACAGGCTTACTTTTTATCCAGTGGGTTAATACTAACATGTTTCTCTGTGTTTACGCATTGTACTTATGGGTTGATAAAGGAGTTTCCAATTCTGTTTTTAAGTTATTATTGCTCAATGTGGCATCATTGTTTCTGGCGTCATGACGTCATGTGATAATGTTGTAATTTATGACGTCATTATGTACCGCCATTTTAGATGTACTCTAGCCCCGAGTTTCCACGACAGTCCTTCAGAACATGTAGGTATATATATTAAACAGAATGGTTTTTTTGTGTTCTTCGGAATTTAAAAAGCTATGGTCTGCCTCTGTTAAACTGTCAAATCCTGTCAAGAAATCTATTTGAAGGACAGTGCAGAAGTACCACACGCATCCAGACAGCCATAATAGAGAAGTAGCAGGTATAAATATGTCACGTTGGGCCATTTCCTGGTGGAAAATTGAGAAATCACATAAGGATAAACAACTGTCACCAAACACAAAAGCTACTTTCATTGTGTGGCTGAGTCCCCGGGGTTCCATGAGACCAATATGATTTGATTTATTCATTTACTGGGGAAGCCAGTCCCACAATATGAGGTTCACCTTGTCTGCTGTCACCGTACATCATAATTTTACTATCATATAAAATCCACGATGGAATAATTTTTAAAACCAATGCAGCATTAAAACAACCTGAAAAAGTTTTTCTCGTTATCAGTTGGTTTAATGTCACGGGAACCTAGACAGTTTAAGGTTATGTGGGACTCCTTTCAAGGACAATTGGGAATATATAAGCCTAATTAAAGTTGGAGAAACGAGCTACATCATTGAGAAATTGGTTGGAACGTGTAGTTAATCATTTGGTTGATTTTGTTCCAAGATAACAATGAATAAAACCTTCATCCAGGGTTGATTGATTAACCACATAAAAAAAGTTACAAAGAGGTACGTCTGTGAAGCAAAGTAAAACGCCTTTCTGATTTTGTACCCTTCTGTACCACTGTACAGGGTTAATGCTGCCACCCACATCTATATAAGCTGCTTAAACAGGAGCGACTTTAAAATGGAGAGTGCAAATTTGGCAACAGCTAAACGGTAACCATTGAGGCCTGAAAAGCAGCTGTGGCTTACGGTTGCTACTACAAAGTTATCACTGACACCAAACAAATAGTATGTATTAATTTTGCATGAGAGTGAGGTACGCCAATAATAAACACGGATTACACCTTAGACTGCTTTGTTCTTAGCAGACTTAGCAGCCGCAGCTGCTATTGCATAATAACCTAGCCCATTACCCTTACATGGAGTAAGCACAAAGAATAGCCCTTCTTAGGGGTATTAACACACCCACTGGGACCATAGACTAAATATGTTCCATCTACATATATTTCAATCTTAAATGTCGATAATTTATTGCAACCAAGCGAACAATTATAACAATTTAACCCTTTCAGTACCTAGGGGAGTGCTGGGCTCCCTTGGCTCAATTAGATACCCCTGAGACCTTGGAAGCCTCAGGAGGCCCCCAAAGGTGATTTTAGTGTAAAAGTGCATTTTTA
>JBCAUI010006928.1:0-10147 GCA_038406195.1 Haplosyllis anthogorgicola
GTCTTCTTCCAATGTGAAATCTAACACAAATAGAGTAGAAAGGAACAGAATTAGTGCATGTATTAATCTAGTTTTGTTAATATTGACTATTTCTTCCCCTATACTTTTTAGTTTTGGATTTTTATTTCTCTCAGTCACAACATCATTATTTAATACTTACCACCTTTAACACCTGTAGACATAATGACAGGCGGACATATTTTTTTAAGTGGTAAATGCTCATGTTGTGACCTTTGTAATGTTGATACCAGGTTGGGTACTTTGCAGACATAGCAGCGTACGGTATGTTAGCACCAGTGGACAGCAAGAGCAAGCTGATGTATTTGGTCTATGGGGATGAACTCGGCCGGCAGGCCAATCATCCAGAATATATGACATCCACTTCCATCACACGCATCATCCATAAAGATTCATCGACCAACAAGGTGGTGGAGGAAATCTTAGAGAACATGTGTATTTCAGAATGCCGCGCTACTGCCCGGTTATCAGCCTTCAGCAACATTCTTGAATGTGAGTTATTTGTGTTTTGTTCAGTATTTGTGTACGTAACATTGTTAAAACGACATTTGTTCTCGTAAGTGAAAATAAAAAGCATTTTGATGTAATTTCCAGATTTGTAATGACGAGAACATAGAAATTAATTTGTTATCCGAAGGTATTATGCTGGAGAGATTTTGAGTGTTTGTAATTCTTTTCAGCAGAGGGCGTTCAGTTAGTGTACGACTTTGGTGCCATCCTGGAAAAAGTTGTGAAGCCGGCAATCTCTGACCATCCAAAGACTCTCAGGGACGCTATACTTATGTATGAACGTTATTATGAAACAAACGAGCAGGTAGATTTGTACACCCATGGCATAGGTCGGGTTTAATTGGTGTTGTATTACATGGGTTTATGGATTTCTTAGGTCCACTTGTAAATCTGAAATTAGATCATAATATTGCGGGGCCAAGTGGAGCACTGCCTCTGTGTGTGCATGTAGAAAAACTTCGTGAAATTGTTTCAACTGTTGTTACTGATGAAGTTGAGAACTTCGGTAGACTGAAGAAGATCAAAGAGTCGGACATCGATCCCGTGAACAAACAACAACTCAAAAAGAAGAACGTGAAGACAACAGAATGTAAACAGGTGGTGGACAACAAAGAAGAAACCAAAGAAGATTCTGATGACGAGACCGCATCTGTGTACACATGCGACTCCGATGAAAATCAATTCATGACCTTGACAGGTACAGACGGGATGGAATATCACCCCCCAAGTGTCAAGAAGGTGCCATCACGTTATGGGAAGAAGAGTCAGAGTTCAGGCGACGAGAGTTTGAGAAGGTTGGCTTCATTGAAGACCTCCATGGAAAAGCAGGTGTTTGAAATCAAAAAAACTGCGTTCGGAGAACGAACTGGCGAAGAAGAAATTGAAGGCTTTGAAGCAGAAGAACGCAAAAGTTTCGTCAGGATCATCTAAAATTTCAACTTCCAAGAAGAAGTCTAGTAAAAGTTCTGTGAAAGATTTCGTGGCGGAAAATTTAGGCCAAGACTTGAGCTCTGACAGTGACATTGTAGAAGTTGAAGAAGACGATGATGCTCATAAGAAGTCGGACACCAGACCAGATTCTACTTCCCCAAAAGATTTGAAGAGACGGTCAGAAGAGTCGGCAGCAAGTGAAGCAGATCAATATGTTCAACCAAGCCAGTACAGAGTTCACAACAAACGGAGACGGATCGAAAGTGTGAGTTCCGATGAAGAACAGATGCCCGAAGTTCCAAATCCAGATCTTCACGAGAACGAAGAGGAAACACGGGAAGAATTGCAACGGAAGAAAGAAACGTTGGAAGAGAGGTACTCCCAGGTTCAGAAGGAACTACTGTGCCAGAAGATGGAGAATGCAGCTCGGCAGTTCCGAGACTACATTGTGGATGGTGTACATGAGCTACGGACATCGTTAATGGCAGCATATGGACAACAACTAGACACCAACGAGGACGTGTGCAGATGTAGACAGAAGTTGGAGGAGGCTTGCCAGACACAGCAGTCAATGGGCTACACGTTTCGGGTTGTTGTTGACTTTGTTAACAGGGTGGAGAGATCAATCTTGTCTGGCCAGGTGCCAGAAAGGCAGATGCAGTGCACGAAGACCAAAAACAGTGGTTTTGACCCGATTCTAGGCGATGTGACCGATGTAGTATATGAGGTCACCATGCCAATGATCATCAAACCAGAAATTCCCGACAAAGACGAGGATGAAGACTTACTTATAGTGGGAGAGACACCAGCATCAATCACCCCGGCAAAATTCATCAGTGTGAAGATGGAAAAGGTTGATGAAGATGCTCACAGCCTAAGAGATAGGCCGTCGGAAGAAAACGAGACTTCACCAGAAAAACATCAAAATGTGGCGTCAGAAGAAAACCAGAACTTACCAGAAGACCGCGCTTATGTGGTGTCGGAAGAAAAAGACAACGAACCAAGAAGCCGAGAACCTGTGGAATCAGAAGACGACATGTTTGGGACACAGAGAACCACAGAAAATGAGGCCCCGGAAGCATCCCAGAGCAGTGAACAGCAGACACAATTTGTAGACGTGGAGACTGCTTCCCAAGAGCAACAATGGAGGGGCAAGAAGAGAAAAAATGAAGACAAGGGAACAAAGGCTAAGAGAAAGGAGAAATCTGCAGTTCCCCGTGCACTTCAATGGCTACTTAGGTGAAACAAAAATACCGGACTTGACACATATGTAAATTCTGTGATGTTTCTTTTTTTGAACTAGCATCATCAAAGTGTAGGCGGTTTTCCGAGAACATATTAGCAACTGTGTGTTTGCTTGTTAATATATGTCTATGTGTGTGTGTGTGGACGGGATTTAAGAGGCATTCCCTAGCAGAAAGTTATGTAAATAAAATAATGTTTGAATTGCATAATCATTGCATGTCGCCCCCTGCAATTTCAATTGAAATTAAAACTTGTGTCACCAGCCAGGAAATTTCAACAGTTGTCGCCAGCCAGAAGTTGTTTGTTCGTTCTGTTAGACGTTAAGTGTTAAGGTAGCCCATTTCAATTTAGGAAATCAATCTTGTAAATAATTGTACATATGAAATTGCATGTCCAAGGGGAATGTCTCTTAAATCCTGCAAACTTCCGTGTCGGTATGGTGCTCTCTTGTCTTGTTATTATATACACCAATTTACAAGCTGCTATGTTCTCGGAATACCGTGCTTTTTGTATTTTTGTTTATTTATGCGTCTATGTATGTGAATAGTTTACTCGAAGATGACATTGAATTGCACAAACGAATACCAAATTTGACATGCAGGCCTGCAAAAAAAAAATCAAACATGGACTTGACAATGTAATTTTTTTTTCTCCCGAATGTGACAAACATTTGTATGGGTACCCGAACCAGATAGAGACTTCTTAGTGTGCTGTGCTCGATTATGCTGCCAAATGCTGATAGGTCTGAGACATTAGGTCTCTGGAAACTTTATTGTTCTTAGTATTAAGGAGACGAAGTTGCATTCATCAGCATGGGGATTTAGTTGTATTTATTTGTACTCATATGTTTTTAACAAATATTCCGTGGGTGTAGGACTTAGCATTTTGTTCTAGGGTTGTTTTACAGCCGTAGATCGGTCCCAGGGAATGACTAGATCTTCCGTGGGACCACCCAAAAAAAAAAACTCTTAAAAAATAAAAGTTAGGTTAGCTACGCGAGGCATATCAGTTGTTCTCATGAAAGATAGGCAAGTGAAAATTTATTATTACTTTGTGGGAGGGGGGGTGTTCTTGTGTCACTAACACTAAAGTCAAAGAACACGTCATTATTGTGCAACTTCATCTCAATTCTGACAAAACTATGTGATTGAAAACTTACAGTAAACTGCTATTGGGTGTTGTATTAGGGGGGTAATTAGTAGGTCGGCTAAGGATTACCCTCTGGATCATGTGGCCAATGTTGTTTATTTTAAGACTACTATTTTTGTACTTTCGGCTCCACCAAACAGTCTGTGTTCACGTAACGTTAACCAGAACTTGGAAAAGGCCTCATCACCCATTATGCATTTGCATTAACTATTTGGGCATGACCAGAACTTTGAAAAGGTTTCATCACACATTGTGCATTTTCATTGAGTATTTGGGAACGAAATTCTTCTATGAATTTTTTGGCTTTGTATCATGTCCACTTAAATGTATTTGATTTTGGCCACAAAATTTACAAAAATAAGCCTTTTCACTTTTTTTCTTTTGACTGTGATTGCATTCTGTTTACATTTGTTTAGGTTGCCTTATGTTTGTTGATTGTGGACAGAAGGAATTTATGCCATTTAGTAACTCCGATTATGTACAGCTATAGCGGGTGGTTGGGAAGCACAATAGCTGTTACTGCACGGAATTGTTCCCAATCAGGGCTCTATTTCTGCCTTGCCCTGGCTAAAAAATTACATGTTCGGCTCGCCATGCGAAGTGCAACTCTACAGTACCATGGTGGGGGCAGGGCAGAGGTCGGTAGGCGTGTTGCCTTTTGTTTAATAATTTTAATGAAATAAAAAGTTCAGAAATTAAAATTTGTTTACGTGTTTAATTATGCATACTTCCGTAAAGTAATACAGTTAGTTCAACACAATCCACACTGAAATCTATCGTTGCTGATAAGGAAACATCTGCTGTGGATGAAATTAGTGCAACCTTTGGTGTCGTTATTAGAACACAGTTTAATATTGCCACTTGGGCCTTCATTGCATCTGAAACAGAAATCTTCTCGTGTTCCCGGATTACAAATTTGACAAGTAAACTTGGGGTCAGTGCGTCTTGATGCAGGAAGGCACTTAGAATGAAACGTCCGACGTGGTGCACATATTCCCGAACAGGACAGTAGGGGTCCATCTGCGTTGGTCAGTTTCCGTCCACACTTTGCACACAAATCTCTCAAACTATCTGACGCATCCAATATTTCGGCAGCAATTGACGCTCCTTCATATCCGGGAACAAGTTGTTCTGCTACAGATGTACCTTGAAGTAACCGCTTGGCAAACTGTTGGAAGACAAGGGAGAATATCAAATGCTAACTACATTAGGGCTATGTTAGGTTGGAAAGAAGACCTGGGCTGCTATTACTTACACACATAGTGAAAATCCCACAATTGCGACCATCTCTCTGTAAGGCATGTTGCACATTCTGTGCCTTCAGATTTGCAGGAAGAACAGATTGTGGGCACGTAGTGTTGTGCAATAAAGCCCATTCTAACCATTTGTAACTTATTTCTTCCGCCACCTCCAATTCGTTTGGAGGTCCCAATGGATCAATGAATAGCAACTCTTCTTTCCGTAAGTCAATGTAAACTAAAGTCCAATGGTTCTGGCCTTTGTGGTAGGGACCAAAGAGAATATGCTTCTCGCCAATGTTGTTGTACGCAGCCTGAAATGTTATATGTTTCATAATAGAAAACTGTGTGTACATGACCTATTCTTGTTTACTATGTACTAGCAAACTTACTGATGACAAAGGTAGCGCTGATCCTGTCTCCAAATAATTTTTTACTCCGGCTCCCGTTATTATGTTGCCTACGGAAGTAAAATCTAAATTCATTTTCAGACTGACAGGTGTTGAATATTGAGTAGCCAACAAACTGAAGTAGGCAGAGAGCATTTGATCTGTCTGCCAGTGTTCTCCCTGCAGAGGAAGCATGTCCACGTCCAGAAGAACAAACCCATTAACTTTGGCAACAACATAAAATATGGATGCTGTGAGGACCCGCATTTCGTGCACACGTATCTTTGATGCTTCTCCTGAAAAGGTAACAAAAAGGGACAATACAGTTCTTTGTTACTACATCAGGTGATTTATTCACAGAGTTTACTTCCCGACACCAATACAAATGGAATGAAAACTCGTAACTGAAACAGTACTTAAACAATAACGGGAACAAGATATTTCTTACCTCGTTTCTTCTTTACTACATGAACAAATGAAAAATTGTTAGAAATCGAATAAGGTCGCACTGAGATTATTATTTATGTTTACCTGCAATTGTATGTCTAGCCATTGTGACAGACCTGGAGTGGTCAACACTTTTTCTCGTAACTCGTCTTGACCTTTGTACGAAGCCAGATCAACGAAAGCCACCACATCCTCTTCATTGTCTGACACCTCCATCGGTGTTTCATTACCAGTGTCGTCACTGACTGTCATTTGTAACATCTCTTGAAGCGTGGTCTCGGAAACACGAGAGGTTACTTTCCTTCCAAAACGAGATTGCTTTGCTTGCCGTGCCTTCGTTGTCCTTGTCGGAAATAGAGGGATTATTCTTCGGCCTCTGAATACACCTTTATTCCTTCTTCTGCCACTGAGAACTTTGAACTTGAGATGATCTTTGCGTAGTGGTAATACAGACGAGTCTCCTCTGCATTTATCATACATTTGTTTATACAACTGCGTTAGGTTGCCAAGAACTGCTTCTCCATATGCAACATCTTCCATCTGATATGACAAGTCAGTTATTAACTTACATTGTTCCCGTATACCAAATGAAACCTGATTAAGTAAGCGCAAGGATCCGATTTCATCATTAGAACTGCCGGTACATGTTGTGGCCACGACCCCGAGACTATCTTTCACATCAGTGGCAACTTCAACATTGTCAGCCACTTGTGTATTACTGTCTATGAAGTTCAGAACTCCTTGTAGAACTTCAGTGTCAACGTCCTTTACATCGCCAAGCGAGTTGTACGTCTTATCGTGGCGATGCAATGTACTCTCATCACATGTAAATAATGGATTGGTCCTGTAAATAATAGGCATTTCAAATGGTCTTTTGTAATTGTGCTGTTTAACTTACACATACTTCCCTTCAAATATACTAACCTGAACACCTCTGGTAAGTCATGCCATGTCAGTTGGAATGTATTTAGAACATGAAATACATGCTTGCATGGTAATTCATTCTCTAACCAATCACTGCACGAACATTTTGGAAAACATCCTTGCAGTTCCACTCGGTACAAATCGTCCCCACGAGAACTCTTCACCTGAAAATTATTTAGGTGTTGCATAACTTCACTATAAGTAAATACCTTGGTCCGTGTTCACGTAAGAATGTATAGTTCTGTGTTTTTACTTGAAATACATCATCTATTACTCGCACAGCCTGCTCAGGGATCAGCTCTTCCGCACTTCATAATCATTTCACGCAATGGCGTATAAACCAGTGTGGCCTGTTGTGCAAGTAATCGGGAACACTTTCGTTAAGTGTGTTAACAATACTAGTTGACAGTTTAGCATTTGCCGTTATGTACCTGTAATGTAAAATTAATTTTATTACTTAACTAAGTGCAATTGCTTAATGTGGTAAACAAATACAGACATAATGGTAACAAATACATCTACCAGTATGTACAGGAGTCTTGACATCGTCATGTTGCGACAACAGTTGAGAAAGGAATATTTAAATGCTTTATTCTGGGCCTCGATACCATTGTTCATATTATCGTAAAGCTGTTTCTCTACACGGTAAGCCTGTACCCACATCTGAAACATTGCAATGGTATCAATCTTAACGTGCACAAATATTTCGTTTTTTGAAATTTACGCACACAAATGTACCCATTTTCTTCCTTACCAACTTTTTAGGGGCCCACTGCTGCATGTAGTAGTTCCTCAATTTCACGTGCTTGCACCACAAGTGCGATCGTTGTAGTTTCAGCAAATTTTGTGTATATTTCTCTTCGGTCGTGGAGTCGGCGACATTTCGCATCATACCTAGAATCTTGTCCTTGTAGCTACTTACACCATTCCTTGTATTGACCAGCCATCTCAACCATGCCTGCAGCCTATGAAATCCACACAAGTAAACACAACTCTCTGGAAACACGCCTCGTATGGCATTTTCTTCTGACTGCTGACAGTCTATCATAAAATTGCCAATGATGATTTCTTCTTTGTCCCATCTTTCTTTCAATATACCCAGAGCCTCGGAAATTGAAGTTGTGTCCTCGTGCTGAATTATAAATTCGGCCACGACAGAATAACCAACATTACTTTTGACGACAAGAAAGAAAAGAGGCAATGCTAATTTACATGTCTTGTATGTTGCGTCCATCAAAACAAGTCGTGGATACCTACAAAGAATATTTCATTTTAAGTCATTTGTGCACGTTATATGTTAGAATTGTATTTCTTTTCATACAGTATACCGTTTCAGGATCTGAAGTTGCTCGTGACTTTGGTGTATGAAAAGCAGCGAGCATGGTTGGTAACCTTCACGAGGACAAGAATACAGAATATCATCTTCATCCACATTATCATTTTGTAATGATTCATAGTCCTCATCTGACACCTCTTCATTTTGCGTTGCAGGCCTGAAGTAGAAGAAGTCGTGTTCCCGTTTTTCACTCCAACCCTCAACCTGAAATATTTAACTAGTATTACACATAACATTACAATTTCTTCTGTCCACATGATCATGTTGTCGTGTTATCTCAATATGTATGTATCACTCACCAATGCCAGCACTTTTTCTTGGTCTAAATGAGAATGCTGATGAAGTATCATTGCACGGTACATTAAGGAGCTGAGGCACTGGTCAGATGGATAGAAAGAAGTATCAAGTTTTGACACAGAAGGAAAACTCTCCTCGACGTATATGTTTAGGTGCCGCCGCATTTCAGATCGTTGTGTAACACCCATAAGTAGCATCTTACGTACACGCTCCTTAACTCTGCTGTCAACAGGATTGTACAGGCTGGAAAACTGAAAAGAAATTGATGTTTCCACCAAGAATCATGTTCTTTCTATTACATGCTTCTAATTCGAAGGAATTGCCAAAAGTATGTGCCATTATCCACTACACTTACCTGAAACTGCCCGTGATTCTTGTGCATTTGTGGATGTGGAAATCTTATGTAAAGAACACGTCGACAATTCAAATTTTGGTAATTGTGTGCACGAAGATAGCTCTCCACTTTCACTATTGACTTGTCGTGTTGCTGAAATAAATCAAAAAACACCATTAAAGTATGATTTCCGGACATCTCATCTCATTGCATTGCGGCCATGTCAGTAATTACACACTACCTGACTGTAGGCGTCGAGAACAAATGCTTCTTTTATACATATATGTGCAGGACAATTGACTTTATGGCCACGTTGTATGATGACTTTTGAAACTGATGAGGTTTGGCTGTGGTCGACATCCTTATCTTTCTCTTTCTTGGCAGCCCACTTGCGTTTCTGCCTTAAATTCCTATCAGGACCATAGTTGCATTCTTGTTTAATGTGACCAGGAAGCACAATGAGAGGTTTGTCCATTTAAGGGCAACATGTCTAGTGGATCTTTAGGATTCCGGTACTCCCAGTGGACACTCGGTTTCTCTGGTATTTCTGCAATTTTTATCATTTCTTGTTTATGTAATGTTGCAAATTTATACCTTTGTTCATGTAATTTCAGTCCTTGTTTGTGTTTACATTATTACTTCCACCCTACCTCTTTCCCCAAATGATTTCGGTTTCTTGTATTGCGGGTAACTGTTGCCACTGCGTTGTTTAAAGGCATCAACTACACTCTGCAATACCTGAATGTTGGCTACAGAAACTACTGTGTGCATGCAGTCTCGGGCTACTATTTGAAAATTTGGGACACCTCGCAGTAGTGTGTCTACGTAGTCCTATTAAATAGAAACAGATACATGTACATTACACATAGATCTAGATGTATTTAGATGTACACTGACTCTGATATTTTCAATTTGTTCTATTCTTGGTAACGTTATAACATGATAATGATAAAATATAATGCCTAATATGCGCCTTACCATTATGAGACAAAATTGCAGTTCAGGAGGTGAAAATTAGATAATAATTACACATAATACTGTAAAATTATTGAATTGAATATGGCGCCAAAATTACAACAGAATTTGACGTAGCCACGCGGTACATGTAAACATCCGGTTATCATTGCCACGCGGTTCATGTAAACATCCGCTTATAATTGGATGAATATTCATATTTATTCATCGACCTCAGACGGGAAGATCATGTCCCCGTCTGCCAACAAGATCGGTTTGAAACGGACAACTTCATTGGACAATTGTTTCAATATGTCCGCGCCCAGTAACGCATGTTCAGACTTTTCCTCAAAAAATCTAAATTTGGGAATTGACA
>JBCAUI010006950.1:0-10146 GCA_038406195.1 Haplosyllis anthogorgicola
ACAAGTGCCACTTTCACTCAGTTGAGTGAAAGGTGTGAACAATCGGCTTCACAGCTCACAGGAGCTTTAATCATTAAGTTGGCATGTGTCACTTGTCTGCTCATATAAATCTCATATCATTTGGTCCAAATCATTCATTGAAGCTGATGAGGACAGTGTGATGCTGTCGAAAAATACTTACTTCACGCAAGTAATACATCTATCAGATTGAGATGAATTCACCTAGAAATACAGACAATACGTCCGAGGGGAATCTTATTAATAAAATTATAGCTGTAAAATCGCGCTTTGTATATCATACTTTGTACTCTACTGGGCCACATAAAGTGCAAATGGGGGTGAACAGGGACCCCAAAAATAGACCCGGGTCCAACAAAAATTATTTTTCAAACCTTGTAGTGATTATGTATGGTTAATTCTACTGGCATAAAGATGCGAGCCGTTGACTTATTTCAAACAATTTTGATTTTATCTGAGAAAAGTTAAACAAGCAAGGATTCTGTAAGGGATTTATGGGTAATACTATTAAAGTGATCAAATACTGGACCATAATCGAATAATTGCGATAGAAAAGTGAACTAAAGTAGAAACCAATAACTGGTAACCAACATAAAGCATCTGTGAAGCAAACTAAAACAATATATACAGTGAGGGATTTATCCTTCTCTCCTTCATTAAATGATCCTTGAAGCTGCCCAGTAGATTCCTTTTTAGCTGATATTAATCTTAAGTACAGATAAATGGTGATAATAATGGAAATAAGCATGAAAAGAGCTATATTCCCAGTTGTAATCTTAGGTACTAAAGTTTCTCCAAAATCTCCTAAAAATATGCATAATGGTGTTGAAAAATAAATGTTCTTCTCAATGTAAATTTTACTTATAATTGCAGCAATAACCAGAACTACAGATAGTGATACAAAACATATTATATAGAAACTCACCTTCCTTCTGTTAAATATTTTCCTTAATGGGTATTTAATTGCAAGATACCTTACAACAGAAATAAGTAATAAAAGAAAACATGAAAGTATAAAAGAAAATAGAGATAAACTTGCCATTGCAAGACAGATGTAGCTTCCTCTCCAAGAAAAATTTTTTCCAACATATTTCTCACCAATGCCTGAGTCAGCAATCAGTATGGTATACAGGTAAATTCCCAAAATAAAATCACATGAATTAATGGATACTACTGTTATCAAATGGATAGGAGATTTCTTCGTCTCCTGCCTGAAGTTTTGTTTAAGACCTTTAATATTGGAAAATGCAGACAATGCATTTGATAAACAGACACAAGGAACAATTATCTATATTACAATGCTTAATGCAGAATTAGCTATGCGACTATTGTATGAAGAAGGCCAACTAGGCTTAGAGGTGTAAATTACATTTGGAATTTTTGCAAGACAACATACTTGAAATCTCTCTGACACAATTAAATTCATTATTGATTTGAAATATGATTTACTAACTATGTAAATTAATGGGTTAGCAGATAAGTTTAAAACTTTTAAATTAGGAGCATAACAAATGCATGGGAGAAAATTGAATCAATCTTGTTCTGTTAGATCAAGAACCAGTTTTGTTCATGTTGCCAGAAATATATCTATCTATTTTAGTTAAGTAATTACCTGAAACATAAAAGTGAAGCAAATTAGGCATAGAATTGTTCTTGTCACATTGTAAAATATGTTTTATTACGTTAAAGCTTATATCTAACATTTTGAGAAATTTTAATTCAAAGTACATCTTTATAATTGTGAATTCTTTTAATGTGTTGTCAACAAGTTGCAAAATTATAGGGTTAGGTGACCTTGGATTAACTATTTTAGCTCTTGGTAATTCACTGCCACTAACTCTAATGAAAGTAAAAGACTGCAACAGGTACCTAAATTCAAAAGATATAGAAATACCTCTACAATTAATAACATAACCTAGACATGCACACCCTGAAACACAACTCTAAGCATCACAAATAAATTCATCATCCTTTTTGGACAATCTAAGAAACCATCACATACATCATTTTCATGAATGCAAAGTGAAGAAGATTTGCACTTAAATAAACCAATACACAACCTTTTCTCACAATTTCTTTCATCATATCCATTCCAACAATCCCACCTTCCATCACAAACATATCTGTATGGAATACAATAGCTTTCAGGGCATTTGAGCCTGGGACCACATTCAATATGTTCACAGTTTTCTAGATGTTTACCATTTCTGCAATACAGCAGTACCACAGAGTTTTTATCAAGATTATATTGACATTCTTGGTCTTTGGTATATCTGGTATGATCTGGATGGCACTCCAGCATGTTATCTTCAGAACATCTGTAGCCTAACTTGTTTAAATCAAACAATAAAGGTTCATCCTCTCTAGTATTACAGTCTGGTACTAAGTCATTGACAAGGGTGATGGCAATTAGAGAAGCATCTAAACAAATGAAATAGTTGGTTGTTATATTGGTATTGAGAATATTTATGTTGTGTAAATCATCTAGAAATTGAACACATCCACCTTATTTAGATTGCCAGTACAAAGGAGAGCAGCTACAGTTATGATATTTTACATGTTTGAGAACAGAAGGTGCTATTTTAAACAACTTGACTTTGAAGTGTGCAATTACAGTTAAATTCATCATATGCAACATTAGGGCAATCTGCATAACCATCACAAATTGGATAAACCATCCAACCATCAATTGGATAAATACTTGGTTGAAGTGAATTTGTTACAAAAAGTACAAAGCATGTAGAGTTCATTATGTGATCATAATTATAATTCAAATAACTGGCATTTAACTTTTGGACCACTTTGTTACTGTTAATAAGCATGCTTGGATAAACATGTGTGGTGTCACCCCCTTTAAATGTTTCCTCAAAGTCTTATCTCATAGAATGTTTCACAGATGTAGTAAAGAAGTGATTTTCAAATGGAAGGAAAACAAGTGGATTCCCCTCAAACCTTATACTGATTGTCTGGTTGTACCAAAGGAGACAAAATTTGCAATAATCACTTTTCTATAATAAATCTTTGTGATCTTTTAAAATTTCATTGGGCTAACCCAACTGTGATTGACTTACCTTTCTCCGCAATCCCACAAATAATGTAGTTGGTTGTCATTTGTATTTTTCAACAACATAAGACATTGTTTGCAACAGTTTCTTCCTTCTTTAAAAGCTAGGAAGATTCATTTCTTTAGTTTTACATATTTCCATGGCTGAAAACCATGATAATTCTTTATTTGAATAAAATAAATTGTAAGATGAAAAGTTGCTATAAATGCCAACATGCACCCATTTGTAGCTAATAGAGATATTTTTATTTTTCTGGAAAGTATTTGTATTCCAAAAGAAAGAAATTTCAGGTGTGACATAGAAGTTAAGTAGAGTTGCATTGTTAGATTTAAAGTGAAAAACACAGATCTCAATTCTGAGTCAACTGTATAAACCACCTGACGAAGTGGCATGTTGAATTCCTTTATGTACAATGTATACGAGGGATCATCTCTATTCCAAAGCCTTTTTTCTCCATACAAATTCTTTATTGATGTTGAAACTTTTAGTTTACCTATTTGATCAATTTCACAAACATCCAGTATACTGATTTTGATGCTGAGAATATACGCAGACATTTGTCTAGAAAGTGATAAAATGGGTGTAAATAAGCAATGGTGAAACTTTTTAGGTCGCACATTTAAGTTTTCCCTTCCACATATCTTAAGTAAATCACTTTCAGTATCATATTTTTCAGTTGATTTTGAGCAATTTACATAATAAATAGTAGATGATACCCATGAAGATGATGGTGGTTGCCAACCATATTTTTATGGGAAGAATAAAATGAAAAAGATGGATACTTGTACCTTTACACGATATCTTTAAATATCTTTGGAATTTCTGTTACTTTTGTTTTAATAAAAAATGGAGAGTAAAAGCATCAAGTTTTAAGATACAGTGATCAGTCAATTTAGACTTAAAATTCAATTGTGATACATTTTTAACAAAGCTATTCTGTTTAATGTCTAGAACCACAGCATGCATGTAGTGCAAAGATATTTGATCAAACCATTTGGGGAGTTCAGGTATGTTGGAATAAAAAGGGTACATTTGTTTTTATATGGGGTATGCAATAAATCTCTTACAAGGATAGAAGAATGTAGAGTCCATTCTGAAAAGAATGTGGTAGGGCTTCACATCTTGAGCAATTATTCTGCATTCTAATCTTCTCCTACCATATCCTTCTGGTTCAGAAGGTTGAATTTGCAGCTAAATACATGAATCAGACTCCACAGAATATTTATTAGTGATTTTGTTGCTTAGTGCTGGAAGTGAAAAATTACAATTATTTTATTGAAGCTGTTGAGTACATTTGTTTATAAATATATTTGTGTTTTTGTTAATAAATTGTAGAACTAAGTAAAGAAGCATACCTTGCTTTATTTTTTAAGGGAAATATTAAAATATCTATTTTCTTGTGTATGTTTAGATTGTCATAAAATAATGCCAAATAAGCCTGAAAAGATGATGCTTTGACTGTCTCACTTTGTGAAATTAATGAACTTTCTCTTCCTGGTCCATCATAAATTCTTAGTGATTTAATATGTTTATTATGCTTCAGTAAACTAAACCCAACCTTGAAATACTTATTTGTAGTAATGCGATAATAAACCACGTGCATTTTCTTCATGTAGAGGAAAGAAAAGTCCAATTTTTGTTGATGAGGATTCAGTTGTGCGAAAGGATGATTATGAAAAATAAATTTAGATATTAGATTTTTATCAATTATTTCAAAGGAAATATCCAACTTCTTTTCAAATGTTGGATACATTTCTGAATATATTGTCATATTATTTTTCTGTGACACAGTATAAAATTCTGCCCTTTGTCCAGTTGATACTTGCGAGAACAGCCCTGGAAAGGTAAAAATGTTTTTTGTTGGTGGGAATCTTAGTATGCCTTCAACAATTCCAATAAACTCTTCTAATCGTAAGGATAGTCTGCCGTTATCCTCTCCAAGATTAAAATTCTTAAATGTAACCTGTACTTTTAGCACAGGATCGAGTCTGAAATACCATTCATTAACAAGCTTAGATGATCGCCTTCGAAAAGAATTAAATTCATTATCATTCTATCATTTTATCATTCTTCCAGTTATCTGTTCATTTATACAAGGTACAGATATTCTTCCTATGAAGTTTTTCACTTCAGTTCTTTGGCACAATTATTAGTAAGAAAATTTCTCAAATGCCTGCAACTGATAGAACAGTTATACAGACAACTTCTAAAAACTGTAAAAGACTTTGCTTCAAAGGAACTGTTATTACTGCAACTTTTTAAGGCATAAGACAAACTGCTGCCAATGTAAATTGTCCAAACTTTGTATTTACTTAAGTTATACTCCTGTGGGCCCAGAAGTACATCAGGAACAAAGTTTGCTGATGAACTCCATGATGATAGATCTATAATAAAATAAACAAGTGAAACGTGTATCTTTTCCAATGACAATCTTCATACTGTAAAACAAGGAAACAATTTTTCATGTGATTTTGATAGAATGTATGTGTACAAGCTACACACTTTAAATGATTATTAAATTTATAAGTTGTGTTTTTCATTTTTGAATCAAATTCAGACAATGATAACAGATTTCAAAAGCTTCATCAAATGTTCAAGGATTTTCATTCAACAGAAAACTAAGGATTGAACATTTTAATGAATTAACCTTGATAAATCATAACAATAAACTCATTAAAATAATTAGAGGTTAATTTCATTTAATTTCATAAAAGCTGTCAGTCTCATTTAATAATATCATAAAGACTTACCAAAGAAAAAAAACAATTTGTTTCCATCAGCATTGCTTTGGGCAAGGTTTTGAAAGAAAATAATTAGTAGTCTGGTCAAAAGATGAATTTCCTATCAGTTTTGAAACAATAGAAATTCAAAAGCACTGCGTGAAATTATTTTGTCCTCTCGTTTATTCTGTTCGTTTCTAAATTTCAGGAGCTGAAGGTAGCACCAAAAAGAGACAATTTATCGCGAGAGGTCGCCAGCTGTCAGGTGGTTTTCCGTGATTGGAAATTGTACTGAAACGGGTCGGGTAATATCCACAAAAATTTTGAAGTGCACTTTGGGAAACTGTTTCAACTGAATGAATATTAGTGTGACTTGTTTTATGGGAACATTTACACTGATCTGAAATGAAAATAACGAAAATAATTTGATGTAAATGTAATTTGCAGCTTTTATGTGTGTTAATTATGAAGCTGATATTAGATTAATGTACAGAATGCCATGGTGACGAGGAATCTGGTGATTGCTTCTGTAATGAGCCAAATTACATCACATTTAACTCCGGAAACTCTCAGAGAAACAAACTCAATCAATCTCCCTGAACATGTTTTTCATTTGATGGCAACAGATCAGGAAAATTCTGTTAATTTGACACCATTCAGAGACGGTGCTCTTCCGGATTGTGTTGTTGCCAGGAATGAATTATTTGTTTTTTCTTCCTCTGCTCTGGCTTAGCAGCAATTAAACTGGCAGCGGTTTCTATATTGAACCAATAGATATTGCATGTAAACCAATAAACCATTAATGTAAGTTTCAAATTTGATACTGTATCTTGGGTTTCATTCATGACTCGCATTCACCTTGAAGGGCGTGACCATTGTGGTTTTGATATTACTTTGCCCAGAGTCCAATATGTTGGTTGGAGGATGTGTCCAAATGCGTGTCAAATATCTCAAAATATTTCAATATGTTCAAATATTTCTTATTTGTTGGTTTTCGTCCCCAGCCAAGAGACCATGGTCTTATTCACAGGATGAATGGTGTATATGGTGTAATAACTCTAATTTCATCAGAATATCAACAATGCAGTAGAATCTGCCGTTTTGCTGCATGTTTTGGAGTCGTAAAAAATAAAAGTTCACTGTAGAATTATACAAAATGTAATCAATTAAAGAATATTCCCAGTCATTAATTTTGGTTTTCATTAGTGCTCTTGTGGTTCGAAATTTAATGTCAAATACGAGTTTAAATGTCACTGGTCTACTGAATATATGATATTACACTGTTTTATTAGATCATGATTTCATTTTGAGAACAGAGCATTTCACTCTGTGTTCTTTATTAGAATGACAGCTTCAATTGTTTCATCGAATGAAGAGACACAAAACAGAAATTTCATTTTCCGGCTGTAGAGCATATTACGTGTATATCTGTGACCTTTCAGAGGATCTAAAACAAGACAATCGGCTCTGAAAGTTGATTAGGGATGCATGCCTCTCTCTGTGCGACCGCCATCCCGTAGTCAACACAAGATGCCTTTCTTTGGTGACCATCCCCCAGCTGAGAGACGACATTCATTGCAAATACAATTACAATTTATATTGCATTCCATTGGGAGATTTATCACTGTTGAATTAACACAATTATGATCTGCCTTTTAATTTCACCTTTTGGAGTCAGATCAGGTCAACAAACACATGTTGGATCCTGACAGTCAGTGCAGGGTAAATAATTCGGGATTTTAACTTTTCATTACAGGAAATTAAACTGGCGTTGTTTTTTTAAAATTTTCTTTTTGTTTTTTTAATCTCATAATAATAACTAATTCATTTGATTTCAGATCATGAAATTACTACCAATTCTTTAATAACCCGCAACACTTGCATTCCATGCCAGGCTATTGAGGCAAATAAAATCTTAGCGAGGATATCTATTCACATAAAATTGACAGAAATTTCATAATCTAATTTTTCAGAAAAATAATTCAACGATAATAATCCTTGATTCTGTGCGACTCTAACACATATTCGGCTGAGCAGGGGGTTCTATTTTTCTCTTGTTAAAGTATTATTTTCAGAACAATGATTTGCCTATCTAACAAGGTGGACGGTGTGGCCGAGTGGTTAAGAGGGCCGTGATTCTAACCCAGACATTGTGGATTCTTATCCCAGTGTTCCCACTCAGTTGCTCAGCAGCACCCTTAGGCAAGGTGTGAACCACTCATTGCTACCAGCTTACACTGGAGTAAATAGAAAGTGGTGCTGACCCTGTATGGGATGTAAGTGGCCAGTCCGAATTCATTCAACCCAGGTTGAATGGAGTTCTCTGCTGGGGTTAAAGAAATTGTGAAGTGCAGGTGATACAAGGCGACTGGTCTACTGAGTGCTATAACAAATGTAAAAACTTTAACAATGATCTAAGGTATTCACAACCAGATGATTACCTAATCCATTCGGTTCGGGTTATTTATTTATGGTTGTTTGAACCGCATATTGCGTGTAGAGCTAAATATCAAAATGAAGAAGATGACCAGCAACACCATTAAATCAATGGGAACTCATTAGTGGTGCAGTTATGTAAAATTAATATAATGCAGACCTGCCCAACACTAAATTTTTGGAAAAGTTATTGAGAATTAAACTGGATTTTTTAACCTTTCACAAAAATCACCCCTACTAAACTAAATGATCTCTTGAACAAATGCTGCTACTTGTCCTACAGATTTCCCTGTGTATGGACTGACATGTTAGCTATTTTAAATATTTACCTTTAGGCTATCTCCTCTCAGTCGCTTTTAGTTTCTGTCAAATTGTTTTATTTATTTATTACTTATTACTATTTTACTTATTTATTTCGCATTATGATCCACTAACAGGGAAAACACACTCTTGCATGAACCAAACGGAAAAGGAAATAGGCATCAATTTGGAAATAATCTAGAACAGTATATATTTTGAGTTTATAGAAAATGAGTAATTGTTAGAAGTAAACTGTAATGTAATACTTTTCTAATTGTACGCATTGCAATACAAATTGTAAGTTGACAAATATAGCAAGGATGTGGCGATCTCTAGTTAGTATTTGAAAAATAAACAAATAGGTTTAAGGGTGACTCGAAAGGTCACTTCAAGAAGCATTAGTCAGACTTCCGCCATTGACTTGTTGAATCATACCACTGTGAACTTGACTTGCTGCTATTAATAAAATTTAAATGTGTAGTTTATATTCTGATGGTTATGCATTTGCTAGTGGTGTTTCATACTGAATACAATACACTCCTCCCCGGATATATCGATATCGCTTATATCGATATCCCGCTTATATCGATACCTTTTTTCCGCATCAAATTAATAGACCCTCATATGAATTGTTCTGCTTATATCGATATCCCGCTTATATCGATGTTATTTGCCCGCACCAAAAATATCGATATATCCGGGGACAAGTGTACTTTTGAAGAAATAATTTTGTTCTTAAAAATTGATTCTGGTGGATTTGTTTGTACAAGCTTTTATCACTGATATTTTGTTGACATGAAAATTACCCCTCTTCATATCCATGTTCTTAAAAGGTCTGTCAGTCTTTTAGTCTGTAATAATGGTTGTTAGATTAAAAGATGGTATAATTGCGCAAGTAGATCTTCCAAGTGTTTACGACAGTTTCAAAGCTGTTTTTGTTACTTGCAGTGCTCATTTTGTGGGTGTAAAATACATGACTCTTGGGACTTGTAGGAAGCAAGTGATGTCTTTATTAGACAGCTTAAAACAACCAGCTTAACAAGTCATTTGTTTCGTTCTTGTAGGTTTTAATACCAGGCGGTTTACCACGCCCTTGGTTTTTTTTGCCACCTTTTTTATCTTTCTTTTTTTTTTTCTTTACTAAATTTGTCTTTCAACAAAAGAACACTTCTAAAGAAACTGCCAATGTTGCATTGTGAGGCAAATCGTGAAATACTGAAACGTACTGAACAAAAGTGAAAACAAAAGAACTCCGCATTGTACTATTGATGTGCTGTATTCCAAAACTGATAAGAATTTCACGATTTGCTTCAGGTTTCTAAATGACATTACATTTCCAAATTTTTCTTTCAACTTTTCCAAATAATCCTAGTTTTATTTCGAACTAAAATTTCATTCCTCTTTTGTTCGGCTCAAACTGGTGGCTCCTGGCGTCCTAGATTAGGTCGAGACTAAGTTGCGCTTGATACACTCCTTCCCGGATATATCGATATCGCTTATATCGATATCCCGCTTGTATCGATACCTTTATCCGCACCAAATTAATAGACCCTCATGTTAATTGTTCTGCTTATATCGATATCCCGCTTATATCGATGCTATTTTCC
>JBCAUI010006961.1:0-10145 GCA_038406195.1 Haplosyllis anthogorgicola
ATGTTTGACAACTTTGCTGGTGGTTAGATCTTTCTGACATAAAATTTCCTTGGTCCTGTCTGCATTCCATATTTCATGTGTGTGATTGTGCACTCATGTTACGTTACGCTTGTCAGGAGTGTGTTTGATAGTCAGAATGTGTGAATGATTGCTTCTGTTTTCGTGTGGGTTTTTTTTCTGTTTTGTGGCATGAAAGATTCGGTCAAGTGACTTTTCTGTCAGAATGTTGGACATTAAGACAGAATAACAGATTCATTAAATTTTCAAAAATTAGAAGACGAACTTATTACTGTCAAGTGGTGAAACGATCTTTTAATCCAAGAAGAATCGAAACAACAAAAGTAAGCATCGATGTATTGTTGACAGCCCCCAGTTCTAGCAACAGACCTTAACGTTACTACAGTAGCCTGCATCCGTGGAAACATCCTGGACACTAATGTTGTGTTCACCATAGAAAACTGAACAGCACTCTAGTCCCCTGATATGCACCATCCATCTTGGATAATGGCCCGTGCTTAGTGACAAATGTAACTCAGACTCCCATTCAGGGGCCAAGCATCACTGCCTACCTACTTAAAACTCTCCCTGATACGGGCCCCTTGTTCCAGCCATATCAGTCACACTGGTGTCTAAAACCTTATGTCTTGAGTACTACCATCACTGCTATGTTATCTATGCTTATACATTGGTGCCTTTAAGGTTTATGAGGATATTGCACTGTTTACCTTGCAGTTTGTTTTCCATCCCAGAAACCATGCAAATCCTTGTCACTGTTGGATGTTGAGTGATGAGATTGTAAAACGAAAATGTACTGTACAAACTTTTAAACAATAAAACTAAACATACACTTTCTGATAATAATTACATGGTGATTAAGGGCCACAGCTGATGAAGATGCGAGTTCTCATAAAATTGACAAAACCTTTATCGCATCTCAACAAACATCGGCAGCAGGTGAACGGATGTAAAATCCACTCGAAAAGCACAAGAACCTCTTAAAACCCCAAAAAGGTAAATGTTATCCTTAATCTAAATAGCTACTTGTTGTTACCCTTGACCCTAAACAACACACACGTGTTAAAATGTTCGTAAATTTACACTTCAATTTAAAAAGAAATAGAGGATTTGTGGGTAAATATGTTGAAAGAAACTGTCATTAGAATGATGGCATATTTGTCACTATTTTCAACAAGGAAGTGAGTTCTACGTTTTCGGCTCCTTTAAAAAAATACAGAGACAACCTCTGGTGTGAAATTAAGTATGAACAATGAGTTCTCCATAATTGGAAGAAATCACTGAATGAATACTAAATTATGAAACAGGTATTTTTACATTTCTATTATTTATATATTTCCCCCAGCTTTGACTCCTTTTCTTCTATTTCAGCAACTTCTTGTTTAATTTAGGAACTGGTGGAGATATAGAACGATCTTGATGGTCTTCTCTCGACAAACATGAAGTCTATTTTAACTGTGTTTGCCTTTGTATTGGTCTATATTACCAACCCTCCTGAGGGTCTCTTTGTGACTTTGTCTTCTCAAATGAGAAGTTCGATTTTGAAGCAATACTAACACAAAGAACGTGCTATGAAGACCACACTGCCTTTCTTACCCACTTGAAGTTGTCTTCGCTTCTTATTTGGTGGGATGGGGGTACAACACAGTTGCAGACTTAATTAAAGAAACTGACTGAGAAAATAGAAAATAGAAATATAGAAGTTATTTAAATCTTACAAACGACGAAACCACCAATGTAACCATAGTAAAGATAATCTGTTTGGTTGAAGATTTTGGATAGATCGAGAGAAAAAATTAGCAAAACTCTTTTCATAAGGTTTTGAGAAATGATGCTATTATTATTACATTCGCCATTGTTATCTCTTGCAGTCATGAAAATGCTCGCAATTTAACAGGGACATGGAGAATCAAACCCGGAAACCGTAAGATAATTCACCTTATTTTTTAAATAATCAACACAAAATGTTCTGTCAACAATGTTCTGTCAACATGTCGCTGCTACAGATATGGATCCCGTTGTAAAGAATGAAAGGTCGAAACAATACTTGCAAGTTCAATATAACCTCCTGCAAACGTCAGTTCTGATTAAACACAAACCAGCAGGTTCTGAAATAGACTATTTCACGGGCTCCCTTATTAAGAAGTTTCAAACAACCTCAAACAGTGTTTGGTCAATAGTATTAATTCTTTATATAGAATACTCTTTCTATAAATTTGCTGTTCCCTCTGTGTGGATATAATAAAACAAACAGGGCTGACCTTCGGACAACTAACTGTTTTGAATGTAGTTTAAAATGTTGTACTAGAGATCTTCACCCAAGGCCAGGATGAAATCAATGCAAAACCAATGAGTAGCTAAAGAAATATTGTTCAAGTTTTTTCTTTCTAGTCCAGATGTAAAAGGAAACTGTATATTGATTTGACTGTAGTAAGAAATGGAAAGATGTTTAGTAGACATCAGTCTTAGGATCTGGCGTCTCCAGGGTGAAGTTCCACAGAGCTGTAATGGCATCTCAGATAGTTCTGCGTCCGAGATCCAGATAAGACATGCGCTCCTTAATTACACGCCTCAGATCGAGGATCAAGTCTCGTCAAATCCCACTCACTTATCGCGCCAGGTCTCGCGGGGGCTTCTAATCACACGCCGGTGGCCAAATAAAGACAGATATCAGACGGGCTGAGGACTGAAAGTGGTAAACAGCAGCCTTATTAGCTCACAGGGAACTAAGACGAGCTAACAGCTAAGAGGAGATCTAAACTTTGCTTCTAGGGTGTAGCATAATGGCTCTAAAGCACACCTGATTTGGGATTTAGAGTCCAATCTTTATCCTTCTTTATGGCTCATATCGAAGTTTTAATGTGCTAGGAAGCCCTAGTACTGCATCTTATGGGATGATGTCCCTTGATTTTTGATAGATACATATAGAGCTACTTAAGTAGCTGTTGTTCTTTGAAAGAAGGCAAATTCTGACCATATTATGGCATTGCTGGTGCAGGTATTTTTATCAAACAAAACGAAAGTAAAATTGAGCTGCAATTACATCATCCTAAAATCATTTCTTGGACATTGTAAGTGAACGAACCATCAGTAAATATGTTCAATATGCAATAAGGTGTGAATAGTAAGAACCTTGTTCTGACAGCAAAATCCTGAAGAACTCTAGTATGCAATTTCAGACAGTCCAAATCTTCAAATTAAAAAAGTTTCATTTGTGACACAAAAACCGATCGAAACTTGAACTTCTGATGGCCAACATGTGGTAAATCATTATTTACTGACATTACAAAATGTTACAGCATCGACTGATTGCACTCTGTGTCTGTATGAAAGCCAAAAAGGAGCAAATGTATCAAATTTAATTGAAACATGTTACCACAGTGACAGTTTCTGTGCGGAAAAATAATCTAACCCTGGTGGGACCACTTCTTTATAAAGTGTTTGGCAGGACCCTATGATCGAAAATGGAAACTTGATATGTCGTCAAACATTTGCTTCAATTTTAGAGCTTTATGCTTATTGTCCAAAGAAGATGGTTAGATTTGGAGAATGTGACATAATGGAAGTGGAACATGTCAATCAATAGACTTCAGTCTGTTTCAGGCTCAGGATCTTTCTTCCCGAAATTAACACTTCAGTATCATCAGTACAAACGTGAGTCTTTTATTTTAAGACTGAAAGCTTCATCAATTTGAGTTAGGTTTATTTTATTTATTTTAATCTGTCGGCAGTTCATATTTTTCCTGTTTGCTACTGTCAGGTGTGTATTTCTACTGCATGGCTCTTTCATACATTACCTGCATTTGACCATTTATCGAAAGCTTACAAAAATTGAGACTGTTTAGTTGAAAGGTAATGTCCTTCAAATGAAGCATATCACACAATACTTTAATGTATTCTTCAGTATGTTAACACTACATCTTGAACCATTAACATTCTCCTATCAATTCTATCCACGTGCCTCTGGCTACAGTTCGTGACTTGAAACAGAGTGCCTGACCAAAAAGCCTCAGTAGCGGTGAAAGATACACTCAAATACATTGCTAAGTCGAGAAGTAGATCTTTACTTTGAGAGAATACATCCGCTTGATTGTGTTTACCAATCAAACTTTGGTCTGTGGAACTTAAGAAATAGGAAGGCCAGAGATAGGTAAAGATGAGAGAGGAACAGCTATTCAGGGTGACACTTTCCCATGCCATTGGCAAACACAGGCCCTCCTGGTGGCTTGTGTGATTTGTAACATTTGCTTTCACATGGACGACCTTCTGCCAATGTCACTAACAACAAAAGCACTCTAAAGAAGACCCAGAGATTAGCGGAAGTCAGGGTAGGGAAATCAAACACGTACTTAATCCACAGATGTGACTGAGGCACTATTAAGGGTGATGCTGTGACTCGTCTATCTCTTGAGATGTCGAGCAACAGCTACACAATGAACGTGCACAGGGATGTGATTATTTATCACTTGGGAAGCTGAGATCCATTTCGGGGTATCACAAACGAAGAATCTGATTTCTGAAGCAATTAAGTGGAGCAGATCTTTGTGCATACATATCAGTATCAAACATTATAGACGATCAAAACATTGGAGCGTCATTGCTTGTGAGCGTGAAAGCAATAGATCCACACGGATTTAAAACTCTTCGGCCTAGTCATCCCAAGTCCGAAACAGGGGTACCCGTGGTCTTATAACATCGACACTGCTCCCTGATGCGGTTTGATTGCTTGAGGTTTGAGGTTGGTCACTGCATGACACAAAAATACTTGAAATTATAGATATTATCTATGATAGATTATATACCGTAAGTTGTCAATTTGACGCGCATGTGCTTGACACCTATTTTTGAACTGCACTATATTTCAGATCATGAAAATTCTATTTGGAAAACTTGTTAATGACTGATGACCCAGCCCCCACATCATGTAACATAATATAAAAGGACCACAAGACATTGTAAATCCATTCCATATATCCTAAGACATCTTAACTTTCTTACTTGGTCATTTAAAACTTGATAGCATACATGAAGATCGAAATCCACAACATGCCATCAACAAGTTACAATGGTGAAAAGTTCTGTAAATGACTTTTAAAAAAGTGCTACAAAGGGTGAAAAAAGGGGGTGCGTGCCAACATGGGACTGCCCTCAAATCGGCAATTTACGGTTTTTACCCAGCATGTTTGCAATGTGTATTGCATCGCTGTTGTATCAATGTTATATCTTTTTCGTACTGGTTACTAGACTTCGATAACAACTGTACTGCATAACTTCAAATGGTTTGCAGTGTCTGCTCTTTTCTTATGATTTTATTCTGTAATTCTTACTTTCTTAACGCCGAGGCCAGTTGTCCCATCGTGTAAATAATGCTTGGACCAAACTTACACACAGAGGAAAATAAACCTGCAACAATAAAAGATACTTATCATAGTAGCATTGTGGCCATCAGTGGAATGCCCTGTAGGAATAGGGCAGGGTTAATATTGACAGAACGGGGTTGATATCTTCATTAAGGAAGTGATATATTCCTCCCAAATGAACACTCCAGTTGCCTGTCTTAAGCCTTTCTCTGATCCTAACCAAATGTACTTTGACTTCTTGCAGATCCTTCCATATATTAGTATATCTCTCGGAACAAATACTATATAATTTGAGTCACTAAGTTATCAGAAGTCATTATATGATTGACCGTGTAAAATATGTGCATTCATTGAACCTTAACATGATGAAAGCAAAGCTGCTAAATCAGCATGCGTTGAATGTTCTGCGAAACATAAACTTAAAAAGGTGCCCATCTGAATGCCTTAAGTATTCCTGGGAAGGAACCCGGCTGGATAGACAATCCATATTTTGGTTTAATTTAAGGGAGTCACTGTAACAATTTTGGTTTCATTTAAGCTTTGTGAAACGGCTCTGGTGTGTATTATCCCTACAAGACCGGGCATTGGTACTTTAATTTGGCGGTTTGAATTGGTTTCACGTAAAGCAAACAAGGTTCAGGTCCTAATTTAAAGTATGAAATGTTAGTTTTGTTTTGTCAATGGATTTTGAATGTTCACAAATTGTAACTCTGAGAAACTGCAAGTTATCACATCATACATTATTCAATACATTATCTTAAGTATCATTTATTTGGTTTAGAACTCACTAACAATCCTCTTTTTTTTATTCCGAAAAGATTTTTGGACCTCAGTCCATTTTATTGGATCACATGAGCATAATCATAAAATTTTATTAATTCATTAATTATAATTTTGTTTTTAATGTAATAGATTATATTTATAACTACTCAGAGAAATATGCCCATTCTTCTGTGGAGCTTTACTGGTGAATATTGTCTCAAATTTCGCTAAGAAACTAATCAATACGTTTTAACGAAGAGTAGAGATATACCAGTATCAAATTTAAAATGTTCGTGATTTTTCAATACGGCTCGAACAGAGACTTGGAGAAAGCTAATACAAAAGAACCCGTAAGAGATTTAAAATTTAACTGGGGATTCTAATTTCGCACTCATTCAAAAGTTCAATGTACATTATCAGATAGGCAATTATATCACAGCTATAAAAAGAAGACTTTCTCTCTCCTTTTTTTACTCCACGTCCTTAGGTAAAGTTCAAACTGAAATGAAGAATTGGGCTGAAAATTGATACGGATTAATTCTAAGCGAAAACGGTATTGCTGATACGTGCTGCGGACAATAAAATTGCCACACATTGCAACATTTAAATTAGAGTTTCATTAATTAATCTTTAATATCTGTAATGTGTATCCTGTTTACCGATATTCGAATCATAATTTGTCACGCACAAAATTATACACGAATTTCAATGTTCCATTACATGTGTAGCCAGGGAACTTTTTGATGTAAAGAGCATCCAAGTTGTTTTTCTCTTGCCAAGAGCAAAAAAACAAAACAAAAAAAAAACGGCTTTAGGAACAATGTTTATCGCCTAGTCTACATAATAAACACTAGAGTCGGGAAATCTCTCCATCGCATTTAACAAAAAATTATGAAAATTGTGCAGATGTGTATCTAGAATTCTTAAACCATGGTGAAATGATGACACGACCCAAATGCGGCTTATGTACACATGTGTCAGTCACCAACTAAAACTTTTAGATAGAAATATCAAATATCAATATTTTTTCATTCTGGTACACCATAAATTAGACTTTATTGCACTTTTCGTCCCTAGGAGGAAATAATTGTTTTTAGTGATGCATATATGGGAAAAAGATAATCATTAGCATTGAGATTCTTTTATGTATCTTTTTCACTTAACAGCGTCACGATTGCCTACCCCTACCCCAATAAATCGATGGCATCACAAGTTTACATTGTGTTGTGGAGCAAATTTGTTAACGTCACTGCAAGATTCACAGCAGGATTTAAATGATTAGCGCAGGATTAAGATGCTGACTGTCATGAGCGCGGGTTTCCAGGGAACCCATCAGGTTTTATCGCATTCAATGCTACGATTAAAGCAAAAATCAAATTTATTGTACAGTAAAATCAGCCTTAGAAATGATCTCATTGACACTGTCCCCTCTTGATGTGTTCAGTGACCATAGCATGGGCAGCTTTTGGCAAAATATTCAGCTCCAATATCAAGTTCTCCAAGGCACAAATCATATCATGTGCCTGGCTTGTATAAGGAAGAACGTGATCATATCTATTCTGACGTGCTACCACCAGTAATCCTTTTAGCCTAATTAGATCAAATGCTCTTGCAGAAAGTCTATACTGCAGGCATAAGATAAATTGACTCTCTAACTGTCATTTGCTTCCGGAGTCCAATATGTCAAAATCAGTCTGTAAGTGAATAGTGCTATTGTTGATGATGATATCTTGACAAAAGCCATCAATTGCAGAACTGGATGAGAACCTGATTTGGCAGTTAGACTGGCCTATTGAAGCAAAGCTAATCAAGGGACAATTCCATCCGGTATGGACTTGCAGGTGGAACAATTCAATTTGGTCATCTGTAACTGAATCAAGTGCATGAGAAATGATTCGGCAATAGAAATGTAGTTTACGAAATTGATTGATTGTCACTGAAAATTGCCGCTATGGAAGTTCTGTTAGACTTTCTTATGTCAGAAGTTCACAGGAATACATCTTCTATGTATATCTTTTTTTTGTTTGGTTGATAGGGGAAAGATCATACATATTTAAGCTTGGTTAAATCACAGATTTTATGTACACTGTTAAAAAAGGGCGTTATCATTTTACGTTAAAAATAATTGCCTTTTTGGACTCACTTTGGTAGCTTTTTTTGATAACGTTATTTCAAATAATGTTGTACTAATGTTACAAACCAACACAAAATCCTTTTGTTTATGACAATCAATGCATCCATGGATGCACAAACATTTATTCCTACAAACACTGAAATGTATAACCAAAAATATACAAGCTATTACACAATTTCATGAAATAACAACATTCAACATATATATACATCTTTACACATTTTAGGTTTTTAAATCAAACACACAACTTCTTAAATTTGGAATTTTCTGATAATTTCTCCATACTTATTTCCAGTTCATTTATCAAATCCTTGAACAAATTCATTTTTTTCCTTCAGTGTATGGAATCTTGAAAAGTACCTGCTGGAAAAATCCCAGAAACTGAGAGTACTCTCTACTAAAATCGATATTAAAAACATAAACACTGACAAAAGTCATTACAGACAATATCACATTGTTAAATTAGCAGTCAATTCTTTGCCTATCTCCCCTGATCCTAGCACTTTTGAACCCCCCCTTACTAAAAAAAGGAAGAGAACTGGTGCTGTGTTAGGCAATGTTTCCATTATGTCCTACACTTCATCATCTGTGGCATCATAATGGATAGAAAGTGGCAGGGCCTATTTGGCCCCCCCTTAAAGCCCAGCTTTTTGGCAATGTACTCAAGGATTTCTACAACTTGCTCTTCTCCCTGAAATGTATAAAATGAAAACAAAATGTAAATATTTATTCCAACCTAAAGTCATGCAGACATACCCATAATCTCTATAGCAAATTAAAAATGAGAAAAAAAAATCCAGGAAAAGCACTCTGCAAAATATATTTAAAATATATTTACCTGCTTTTTGAGTACATTTTTGGGCAACAGTCTCTTCAGAACCTCAACCACCTTCTTGGATCTTCTCATGAGCTGCTCGAACTCTTTGTCTGACTTGCCAAGTATGGTTTTCATCTCAAACATTACCTTAAAAATAAAATCAATCAATCTACATATTCAAATATAAACCAAAACAAATCCACTATACATGTAGTAAAAAATTATTAACAGATAGTAGTACACTGAATCTATGAAACAATATCTGAAGTATACAGCACAACGTGAAAAGTACTTTTCTGTAACAAGTATATATAAAACTTACAAAGTCTCCAAGCTCAAAGCATCTCCAGTCCATAATGATAGAGCTCATCATAGGGACCCCTTTTTTCCATCATTTCAATCTCAGCTCTCCTGTTGCTGAAAGTTCTTTTGAGGAGGCTTTTTATGTGGACCCTATTCAGACTTCTTCATTTCTTTGTCACATTCTCTCATTATACCTGCATAGTCTTCTTCAGAAAGACAGTTAATCACCTGTTCTTCTATACCCAATTTAAGATTCTTGAGAGGTTTAATGCTGTCAGAGCTGGATGATGATGCTCCTGAGTTATTCTCACCCATGTATTTGTATTTTTTCATATGGCTCCAAGTTCTGATCCTGCCACTAAGGAGATGGGTCAAATGGTTCCAAGGCTTTTTACCATTCCTAAAAAAATAATCAAATCTGGTTATTCCTATTCCCCAATTTATAACTTTTTTAACTTATCATTCAGAAACATGCATGTTAATGACTTTATGTAAGTTGCAATTAGAAACACACCTTGTAATACAAGGATATCAAGCATACATCATCTCTCCCACAACTTTATAATCTGAACTAGACCTCATCCTTTTTGGATAATTCACCAAATAGAACTGCTGCATCTGGTCCAGCATCTGCAATAACAAAGGCAGTTCATGGACATGTACATTATACAACTGTGTGCTTTATCTGAAAAATTATACATATTTGAATTATTATCTAAATTAGACAGTAAATTATATTTTCTTTACCATATCA
>JBCAUI010006972.1:0-10145 GCA_038406195.1 Haplosyllis anthogorgicola
GGACATAGGTACATATGTGTATAAGATATGAAGTCTCTATGATCAATAGTGTGCTCAGGGTGACTGTGCACAGACAATGATGACAACGACGATGACGACGGATGACAGACACTGCATGATTCTGTAGGCTCTTTGGCATATATACCAAATGAGCTAAAAAACATTAAAGTTGGCATCGAACTCCAGTGCAGATGTGTGTAGAAAAGTGTTTTTTTTCTCGGAAGTAGAAGAAATGGCAGAGATACCTTTTTGTGTCACAATGCAGTGACCCTTTTGTCTAATGACACTTCCTAAGATCGGTTGTTTGCTTGCTTGGTAACAATTTGACACGTATTATGAAACTCTTCTTGAGTGGTCACTGAAAATGGCCCGTAAAGTGGGAGTGGTCGTTCAAAGGGTGGCCGCTCAAAAGAGTTCTACTATACCTGAAAAAGTTGTATCTCTGTTGGAATTCTTCCTCCATTGCGAGATGTAGTCCGTTCTCCAGGAAATCTTCCTTCTCGACGAACAGCAGCTCACTCTCCTCGGTGCACACTACAGTAGCGTTACGCCGCGTATGTTGTAACAGGGCTATCTCCTGATTGCGAATAAAAGATGAACAAATAGAACACTGTCTTGGTGAAATTAAATTAATATGAAATTGTTAACTCGAACTTCAAGGGAACACTAAAATATATTATTATTGTTTGAAATACGCAATGGGAACCAAACTCAAAGGATTTTGTTGATGTTTTATCTCGATAGACTCCAATTCAGACTTGTTGCATTTAAATGGGTTTAAAAGTCCTACCCTTTCAACGTGTTTTCGTAAACGGCAGTGCAGGTATTCATGCTATTTGCATTAAGGTTGCGTTCTGCTTGTTTATTAGTAACGTTAATTAGAATAGGCAAACTGATGAAAAATTAACTTCACCATGAGAGAAAAAAATATTATCTTGTAGATCTGTGACAATCGTGTGCCTAACTGTTAATGCAGGTGAAATTAAACTTCCATATCATACCCCGAAACAAGCTCCTTTTCTGAGCACGACTACTTCTGGTTTGACGAACACGTTTCCCTCATCCTTATCCAGAACGACGGACACGGCTCCGGAATAGATGAAGTACAGATTGTACCCGAGATGACCCTTCCGCAACACTATCCTTCTCTTTCCGCATCTGTAAGGAAAGGAGTTTTACATAAGCAACCATTAGTTCAAGAAATTATTTCAATTAGCGAACCTTTTAAAATAAAATGCTGACGCTTGGATAAGGCAGAACATAAAGTTCTACAGTTCTAAAGTTTACAGAATTGTTTTTCCCTTTTACCTCTACTCTGACTTACAACTGTAAAAAAGACAACCCAACAGGTTTAACAACTGCCCAATATGCTCAATCTAACGCAAAAGTAAATGGCAAATAAAAACAATGTTGAGGGTGAAGTTTCTATTTAAGGCTCTTCATTTCGCTAACAATATGCATTTTTGTTTGAGTTAAAGATATGGCATAGAATTCCATAGTTGCTGTGGTTTTCGATCTTTTCTGAATTTGTGTTCTGAGAATAACCAGTAAATTTTACTTTGTAAAGGTTGAGCAACCAGGTTACACAGATTTAAAAGGGTATCACTTTACTGACTGTGAATAGCCAGCAATAAGGTATATTTGTGATGTACTAACTTGGTGTATCTGACGATCTTACAGAAGAGTCGCTGCATGTTGGACGTGTATTTACGGAAGGACGGAAGATTCTTCATCATCCGGCCGATGGACACTAACTCCCCCTCAGTCCGGTCATCTGGATTCTTCTCCATCATCCGGATTATGTTTATCGGTACATTCAGCTGTAAGATTCAAAAATATAATTATTGGCATAAAAAACGATATTTTTTGCTTGGTCGGAGGACTGAATGTAATTAAACTGGGGTGAGCGAAATTTACGTCATGGATTTCTGAGACAGATTTTAAAGCCATTTTTATATCGTTTTATATCGTACTCTTTTATATCGTACAGACATCTTCCACCAATAGAGTAGAACTTGTCGTGAGCGACACTAAACTTTTCCCTCGAAAAAGTGTCGTCGCACAAGACAGGGTTATTTAAACTTGTTGCAACAAGGTTGTATGCATTGAAAAGTGTCGTAAAAAGACAAGACGTCGTTTAAGACAGGTGTGGCTCAAGACAAGTTCTACCGTAGTTGATATTCCACTTTTGCAAAATTTTGGTAGCAGAGAAATGTTATCATTTTGTAAACAACGAAAATTTAAAAATCTTATTGTTTCTATCTGAAGCTTGACCTGAAATGAAAAATAGCAACGAGTAAAACAAACAGAAGATGAAAATAGAACACGAAATCTTGATAAACCTCTTTTTTTCGTTTGAATGCTGCTCTGTCAAACTGTATTTCCTCCATTCGTTTCTCCTGGATATCCAGATAAAATAAATATTTATAATAAAAAATTCCCACACGTCTATCCACTTGTGTATATTCCAAATGTACATTCTATGGTGCATTTAAGGATTCCACATGTGTTAAATACAACAAAGTATGTTGCCCACGACTGACTTTTTACTTCTGTACTTTATGAAGAGCTGCTTTGCACTGCTGATACCAAGTTGCATTTTTGTAAATTGTTAAAATTTCAATTTATTTTTGGAAAGCATAATGCATGCTAAGAGACCAAAGTCACTAAAAGTGTTTGCTTTGAAAGGCACTTGGAAATTATTTGCTGTTAAGGAAGTGAGTTTCCTGTTCAAAACCGGGTGTTGCATGTGTAATTATTTGTTAAGGGTTTTCCCTTTGATGCGTACCGGTATACGGTTTCATGTTGCTTTTTGCTATCCGTGAGAGAAATTCAATCAGGCTTTCGATCTGATTATATTTTGTGTTGCTTTAGAGATCGTCCGAGAAATCTAACCAAATAAATAAGTAGACCACAGTTTTCTTCTCTTTTCTCGTAAAATACTTTCCATGTGCATTGTTAATTCTTTTTTTCCTCCGTAATGATTGCAACCGCATGAAATAGCACAAATTAATATACTAAAAATACTATAATATTTTTATGTACATTGAAGTGATATTTATTCCACACAGTAACTATATATCGGCAATTGGCTCTTCAATATATTTTAGCGCTTTTTGTATTTATTGTTTGAAAGCTTACACAGTCCTATTGATTACTGTCATTTCTCTGAAGAGCTCGTGCTATATTAATTATACACAGAAATATACTTGTATTGACAAATTTAAATTGCTTATTTAAATTTACTTGTTTATAGATGTACTTTACACAATTATATTAAGGGAAAATTAAATTAATAATTTGCATGAGAGGATACCTTACATGAAGCGAAAATTATTTTTTCTATTTAATCCTTCGTTACGAGTTTTCTTTTTTATTTTGCCTGCCTAATTAGGTTAACTGAAGCATTTTTAGACCATTATTAATGACTAATATTAGCGAATAAAAAGTTACAATTTTTGTAATGTACTCTTTATTTTACATATTCATATTGATTAATTTACGAAAAAAGTACAAATTTGTCTGCTTAATTAGGCAAATTATTTCTAAATAGTCGGGCAAAATACTTAAGAAAACCTTCATTACGTGTTTTCGCAATTCTTATCTTGACGCATGCAAGGCAAGAATCAAACATTTTTCTGCCGTTGAATATTGGCTGTTCAAAAGTTGATGGTTCGGAGATTTGATCCTACAGTCTGATACATCATCACAAATATGTGTGATGGTATTGAATTTTAATTTTCCTTTGTAACTTCGTATCTTTGCCAGGTTTTCGAAGATCACATGTTTTTCGACATAATCAAGCGTAAACTTTAAAGGCCATCATTGGAATGTGGAATGAAGGATGAAAGTACACTCAGCCATGACACATCAGGCTGTAGAATGATTTTTTTCACAATGAACAAAACCGGTCCGGGGGCGCAGGTCCAGACGCCCCCTCTTCTAGGGCCCAATTTTTTCTCATTTTCATCCAGTTTTTGGCCATTTTTCTTATCTTATTTTTTTTGTAAGGGGGGAGGGCAGAATCCCTTCTATCACGAGAAATTCTGGATCCAGGCCTGAAAAGTTACCATTTTACCTCCTTGATAGAAACATGGCCTTGAAATCCAGTGGTACAAGTTCAAACTTCGGGTAATAGTTGCCCACATAATAGTTACACACTAGTCCCAGAGAAGGTCCCACGCGGTTACCCCGAAGAGACTAGAAGAGGAAAACGTTATACCTCCTTTCTGATTTTGAAGTCCTTGAGGTTGAAGGTGAGCTCGTCCATGTCGCCATCGGAGCGCGCCTTCCTCGTCACGTTGACCATGTAGTTCTCCATGAGTCCGGCGTCCATGGCGTACTTGCGTAACGCAATACACACGGCGCACAACATGCGTACAATACGCGCCGTACGTCTCCATCTCTGTATCGGCTGAAAATAACATTGATATGGATGATTACCTGCAAAACCTTGAACATGATACATTGACCTGGAAAGAGTTTTATTAGTCTGACCTTGAACATGATTTAATGAAACTAAACTTAAACTTGACCTTTGTATCATAAAAAATTAAGTATCCGAAAAAGTTTAAGGTCAGATTTTGAGCCTAAGGGCACTCACCCATAATCAAAAGCACACATACAACCCCCCCCCCCCCCGAAGCACACAGACAACACACTCTGGGAAACAAGGGAGAATTTTGCGACAGTTTAGCCATGTCATTTCAGGCCAACGAAGATTCCTTCCGCAATAATCGATTTTAACATCAATGATTCGATATTGATTTGCTTTTGATTTGTTCTATCAATTTTCATGTGTAACGCTACTTCACTTACAGGTAGTTTCTTCTTTGCGTTGTCTTCTGGCACCTACAAATAGAAAAATGCGATGGTTAAGTCAAATGTATATTTTCTCATAAAAAGTAACGAATAGTTGCAAATTTGCCTGGTTTTTCCAACGTGACTGCGTGTAGTAAGTGATAAATCTTTATACATGCCTGACCTGGCAGATCGAAAATTAATGTCCTCAAATTTGTTGAATTGCCAACTTTTTATCAGACAAATACACCAACTGTACCGAAACCGACCAATATAATAATTCACAGTAATTTTACATCGTTTGCAACAAAGAGATTTCTGCTGAAAGAATTTCATGTTGATCAGCCAGGAAATAGTCAAAAGATAATAGATATACATGTTTGTTTTATCAAATATTTCTTAGACAGACATCTGGGAAAAAAACCTAAACAACTTGTTTTGAAAAAAAATTAATACATGATTAGATTCGATCCTGTATTTTTCATTGCAGGTTAAGTCGTACAGTGTATCATCAAAGAAAGAGCACAAGCATGCTCTCATGAGCTGCAAATTATATGGATATAATAAATATTAATCAATTTACATTCCAATTTACTTTACCGGGGGCAGAAATCCCCAGTGCAGTACGTATTCACATAATTCTATTTTGAGACAGTTGTCATTTTATGTGTTTTGGATACAATTTTATTTCTTGGTATATTCATGAAATGGAATATTGACCGCCACTATTTCAGTCAATTTTATTGATAACTCATTTTCTGATAGCTTCACTTTTGCTGATAAAAACCAAGTCAATCAGAGTAAAAATTAATCAATTTCCATGAATAATTTAGCCGTGGCTTTTATAAACATTCAAACTTTATGTATTTCCTTTGATTGAGTTGTGTTTGTGCGTGTCATAACCTACGTCCCTAATGACCCAAATAAAATATTCATGCTCACCACTTTACATATTTTTTAAAAGAAACAATTTTCTTAGGAAATGAAACAGCACAAGCATTGAACAACTAAGATTGGTTGCTGTGGCTAATCAACAAACAGCAGGTGGTGAAACAAACATTTAATCGCGATAGGAAAAATGCGCATGGAAAATTCATATCCCTAAATTGTATTAATTTGGAAACCTTTCAAATCATGAAATTCCTGTAAGTTTTGCAACGATAACATATCAAAGGCATAGCGTGGAATTCTTGTGTTTCTTTTTTTGTTCTGCAAGTTTCAAAATTGTTAGGAATTTCGCGATTCGTAGAAACAAAAGAATTCCACTCTCCACTGACGTTCACAACAGCACAGTGTGAATTAGTGTACCTATTTCTTGACAATTGTCGTAATATCAAAAAGTTTTAGATAACCTTTTAAATATAAACGTTTTAATTATGAGACAAGAGAAGAAAAATTAAAGAAGAACTGCATGTGCGACGGAACCGAAGATTTCAACAATAAAGGGAAGCTTGTTGATATCTATTATTCCCAAAAATTGAATACGATAGACGAACATTTCTTCTTCTTAAATATTACCAAATGACTGTAGTTTTCCTACTTGCCCAGCATATGATTTGTATTAAATTTTACGAACAATAACACAACAGCACCACATGAGTTTCTACTGATTTTTTAAATGACGAGGGAAACAAGTATGTCATAATGCTCGTAAAATTGTCTTTTTTCATTTAGCTCCTTTGTAGATTGAAGCTCTTACAAAAAGAGAAATCTACACCACTGATGGCTAAACCAGAATGAATCTGTATCTCTCATCAGCTGTACCAAAATGAAGACGATTTCAGGTCTAAGAACGAAACTTTCTTCCGTTTACCACACGGAACAATTTTAAATTGCAGCACAGTGAACATATTGTGCTCCTTTCTACATTTTCGATACCAATTATTAACTTTGTACTGTACCTTCGGCATTTGCTGCTTTCAAATTCTTCTCACAAGGGAGCCAAAAGATTTTATTCCACTTATAGAAATTGACAAGACAAATAAAACTGCAGATAGATTTCAAACCTGCATTGGATTTGACATTAAACTGCAGCATTACATGTTTACGCAATTCATCGACAACATCTTATTAATACTAATAAACTGATTCCCACAAGTCCTAATTATCATGTTCAAGATTAATTAATTTGTGTAACCGGCGAACTTACGTTCATAGCATGATCATCTTCAATGTCAATTATATCCAAATTTTCGTGTGTGTTTTCATTGTCCATTTTGACCACCTTTAGCCACGGTAGGAAGTCAAATCACACTGAAAATTTACGTGATAAAAATCACAGCTCGAAGCAACACTACTGATACATAGCATGAGAAGGGCATTGTAGAGAAAATTGGATTCATTCATGATTGAATTAGACATGGATCGTCTCAATAAAAGGTAGTCTTTTGATGCAATTAATTCTCTGAAATAGTCCGAAGGGTTAGCAGCTGGGGAGGGGAAGGGGGGCACTTGAAAAATTTAGTATAATGTGTTAATGAGCTAAAGTAGTCACGAAAATAAACTTCGCAATAATTAAGAATTCCGTCAAAATTAATTGGAACCAAAAATGTCATGCAATTGATTAAATATTGATCAAGACAACGTTGAAATAATCTCATTATCATTTCCAATTAAACGTCCAGAAATTACAGAGATTGCAGGCCAATTAAAGTACTCGTGAAGATCTTTAAACTCAACGGAAAGTGTCTTTTGGGGAGATATCATGAAAAATTCTACCAAAGTTTTCAACTAAAACGAGCCCAATATTTAAATTTCGCCTGAATGCAAATGGAAACGTTTCTTTTCTTTACCTTATTTCATATGAATTTCACTTATTAACAATAACAGAAAATTTTCCTGATTGTCTCATTGAATTCTGATGTTCATTTCTGGAAGTACACATTTGCGATTTTATTTATGCCAGTGTTCTTGTGAAACAGGAGTCAATAAAATACACATCCGATTCTGCTGCCCGTCGGGTGCTGCCACTTGTTCGAATTATTTGCATTACAATGCATATCACGAAGTAATTTGCTACAAGATTCGTCAAGTAACATACAGTTTCATACCGACGGAGGTACAGCTGAAAGTTCTCAAAAGGAAAAAAAATGATCCTCTGAACTTAACGCGTTTGTCTTAGAGCTCATCATATTTGACAGGACACCCCCTTGTCCGTTTTTCTTTCAAAGTGACAACGATCCTCTCATGACCCTGAAATCACACCAAAAAGAAAATAAACATGACACCTACAGAGCTCCACTCAAGCACTGATTTATTATTGATAGAAGAGTCTTTACACTAACGGATCAACACACCACAGCTGATTGAATCCTAACAGTGAAACCGTACAGGTCAAATAGAATAAACTCTGAAACCAAGACCTTAATCTCGTGGGATAAATTCGTTCCAGTATTTTAGTTCATTCTAATTGAAATGTTGAGATGAATTAATCAGAAAAACACACACAAAAAAATACCGTATGGCGTAAAAAGTGTCGCAACTTTTTACTCAGCAAATACGAAATAATTACTGGTATGTTACAATACTACCACAGAACATGATTATTTTAGTTCCGATTTTGGCCACCACGTGACGGGTGCACTCATTTTTTAAAGTTTTTTTTTGAAAGGCTTTATGTTTAACACCTTGAAACAATCATCTTTTTGTAGTAGTAGTTTTGCTGCATATTCGCTACAACAAGACCATTAACCGTTAAAGATCAGGCAAATTTGGTTAAACCAATTTCCAGGCAGAAAGTAATATTTATTTAAGATATTTGACTGTTTGAAACAAACAAAATGAAACATTTTTCATAGCTTTCTTGTCGAATAGTGCCCGTCTTTGGTCAGTAGAAATTTGCATTTTCATTTCTTAAGAATCCAAACAATATGTTTTATTGAATAATGTTATTCTGTATCCCTTATTTTAACGTCCTTCTTTACTTTTGATAATACTATTTCCTAAATACGTATAACTTACAATCGACCTTAATCCGTGCTCAACCAGTTTGAAATTATAATATACACTGGATATGAAAAAGAAACATTGAAAACTCATTGCTGTCTAATATGATATGCTTTGTTACGTGCGTTGTTCTTACAAAAAGTGGTGATCAATGTTCCCTAATTTGGCTTATGATTTGTAAGCTGAAGAAGTAATTGATTTGTCTGCACGTATTACTATTTGTGAACAAATTTAAATGGTTTTAGCGGAGGCAATACAGGTTCTGTTTACAGAATCAATGTGTAGAATCCTAATTGGGAAATAACTTTTCTTGAAAGGCTCCAAAGCGAATTTACGCATAAGTGTGACAAAATGTTATCAAAGCCAGTGCTTAAGAAGTAACAGCAGTGATATAAACAAATAATTTAAATAGATGTAAATGGCATCATATTATAGCACTGTAATAATCTCAGCTTATTGCCAAAACAATACATGACATACAGCAGCTAAAGTTCCCAGTGTATCATTAAATATCGTACTGTCGTAATTCTTATTTGATCGTTGCAAGCGTTTAGTTTCTCAAAAAGTTCGGCTAATGTAGAAACAATTAAAGAGAAAGACATTATTTTATAACTTAAATCAAGGTGTAATAAAGATACAGTAAAACCTGTTTTGAGGGTCACCCGTACTCATAATATAAATCGGCCGTAAATGCCAAGTGGTTGCACAAAGCAGTGGCCTGTTCAAACAGCTTCTACTGTAACTGAAAAACAGCAGGTAACCAATTCGAGAAACACACTAAGCGCATAAAACATAAATTTTACCCAAACTGACCTCTGGATTCGCCTTGTCCGTGGCGTTTCGCTTGTAATTTTCACCGTAAAGCGATCTCCTTTTCCCTGTTAGTACCACCCCATTTCCAATCAATCGCCTTTTGAAAATAATTTTCCTTGTAGAGTTAAGATCTGGTAGTACTTTTCGTCTATTTTCTCTACCTCGTTCAGGGGTGGCATTCTTTCCATGGGAATGTTTCAATTCAACTAGTGTAATAAACGTTTTATGTGATTCAGTCTTTAATTGCGCATAAGAATGTTTTTCTTTGGCTCTTTGTCTTGATATCATTATCGTAGTTTCAAAATAACTCTCCTAAATCAACGACAATTATCTGACCAGAAGTATCAAATTTGTATGCTAATTTGCTCAATGAGCCTGAAATTCAGGGTGCAACTTCAACATAGTGACCTTTGTTGTTTGTTTTATTTCTCAATATAAGGCTTTTTTTATTTAATTGTTTGGATTACATTTCCCGCCGCACTTTGAAATTGGGATTTCAAAAAAAAAAACAAACTCATTTGAGGTTGAAACACGATGCGCACGGCAAGATTTTTGCATCGTAACGAGTTCCGTCAGGAGACGATTGA